>PVKA01022948.1:0-36335 GCA_004027165.1 Ctenomys sociabilis | reverse complement strand
CCAGGCAGGGGCTTATTTTGCTGTGCTTTCTCCTCTGCCCTTCTTCAGGAAATCTTTTTTTTGTTTGTTTGTTTCTCAGCAAAACCAGCAATTGAACACAGGGCCTTGCACTTGCCAGGGAAGTGCTAATTCTACTGAGCTATCTCCCCAGTCCTAGGAAATTTTGATTAATAAACCTAAAATCCCTGCTCCTAAGCAGTATCTCAGTCATTCATACTTCCTCTCAGAGCATCTGTGCCTTTGGCCTCTGACATAGGAAGGAGGCTTCTTAGAAAGCCCAAGGACCAGTGGAAAGGCAGGCTGCCCCATCACCATATCTTAAGGGACACCTCCCTCACCTGAAGTTTCTGTCAGGAGAGATTTTGTGGCCAAGACAAATGGTCTCCTGTATGGAAAGATGGTGGGGCCCAACCCTGAAACGAAGAGCTGGGCTGCTGGCATAAGAGGTTGATGGGAAACTAATATAAACATAGCAAAGAAAAAAATCGATAGAGAACCCGAGACTTACTCTTAAATTCTCTTTGAGTTTAGCTGTATTTGGACTAAAATGAGAATGCCTTTGGACTCTGTGTGTCTGGCAGCAGTACATTTCTCCTCACCCCCAACCTGCTCAGGCTGCAACAACTTCCAGGATTAAAGCACACAAACCCCACATGGAGTTCAGGAGGAGAGAGAAGGAAAATTGTATGTGTGTGTGTGTCTGTGTGTGTTTGTGTGTACATATGTGTTTTAACTCAGAACAGCCAATGGATGCCATTGTTTTGGCCTCCCATCTCTGCATCCTATGTTCTCAGCAAAGAGCAAAACCTCGATCGTGTCTGTGCTTCATGTTCCTGTGCCCCATTTCATCCCTGTTCCCCTGTTTCTGTGTTCTTGCTTCTTAATTAATAGTGCTCCTGCGGAGAGTGCCTTGGAAGACTTTCTTATAAATAGGACGCTCCCTGCACAGTGCACATTGATCATTCCTGCAGGTCCCTCGGTACCTGACAGTATTAAGCGCTGTTTGCATTTTCTCCAGATGTTTAGGATTTAATTACCATACTGCATGTGACACTTTCGAAGTAAGTGTTTGATTATTGAATCGCTGTCTCTTTTTATCCTGGCTATGCTTAATTTTTTCTTCTCATTTGTCTGATTGTTTTGTGTGTCACATATGTGACACTGGGGGACAGGCATTGCCTGCGTTTGATAGGGTCTGCCAGCATCTCTTAGGAGAATCGTGGAACCATTAGATTATACCATGAAAGGAGTGGGGGTGCAGGTCTGCTCCTCTGTTTATCATACTGGATGAAAACTGAGTCCCTTGGGAGCAATGTGGCTTGACCAGTTGAGTGCCGCTGAGGAATGAAATGCTCAGGTCATGAGGTGAAACTTTACTGACACTGTGAATGACGTGGTAGTTGTGTTCAGGTGTTTTTAAAAATATCTTATTTTTTTATTTTGGCAGAACTGAGAATTGACCTCAGCCCCTGCACTTGTCAGGCAAACGCGTATTCCACTGAACCATCTCCCTGGCCCCTATTTATTTATTTATTCATTCATTTATTTGGTACATGGTCTCACTATGCAGCTTGGCCTCGTAGTGATCCTTCTGTCTCAGCCTCCCCAGCTCTGGGATTACAAGCATGTGCCATGAAGCCCAGTTTCGGTGGCCAGCTCAGCATGCCTAGGGTTCTGTGTCCAGCATGGTGTACAGTACGAGGGGTCGCAGTCGTGGTCCTTGTACTTGCCAGCCAGGTGCTTAGACTGCAGAGCTACCCCCCAGCCCCATCCTACAGACAGAGCTGACCGCCAGTCCTCCACTACTTCTAATCTCCTGTTACAGTGCAAGGTCCTAAGAAGAGGAGGTGCTGGGTGCCGCTGCTCAGTCTTCCCCTGCCAGGCATGTGTCTGAGCTTCTGCCCTGAGCTCAGGTTGCTCTTTGGGCTCCCTGGTTTGTATTCGACAAAGGCCTCAGCCTGTGGACCCCGCTTGGACTCACAGATGTCTTCTAATTATAAAATGAATTATTTCCAATGCACAAACTGTTTTAAGAGTCTCCATATGTTTAGTTAGTTCCAGGCCATAGTTTCTGATTAAAGAGAGGTGATTCTTATTTACAGTATCAGAAGTCTGCCTTGGCATTGTGACCTGTGAGCCCGAGGACTCTGGGCACTGTGTAATGCATCAAAGGGTGCATGGCACTTCCCACGGCGGGCACAGGCCCTTGCTCTTGCTCGCCTAGCTCATTTATGTGTCCCTTTGTACACAAGATCAGCCCTTCCTTTGCCTTTAACCTCTTAAGAAGAATATATATTTTATTCATAAGAATTGTCAAACACGAGCTCAGAGATAAAATGGAAGTGGTATTTCTCGTACCTTAAAGTACTAAAGTGAAAGCACTTTTTAAAGACTGCATAAATACTCCCTCCCTCCTTTTATCTAACCTCACACTGAACCACAGCTGATGGGAAAAGCACCTCTTTTGATCCTTTTTGGACAACTGAGTATTTACACTGCCCAGTTACGTGGAGCACTGCTCAGTTTTATTCTAGAGTGTTAAAAACATAGCATCCAAGAAAGCGAGGATACCACACTGCTGGGCTTTTTTGCTCCTCATGACTTTTCTAGGAGTTAAGCTGGCCTCTGGGTTTCAAACAAGTCACAGCATCGTGAGGACAGTCCTTTGCAGATGCTGGGCACTGCCACAGGAGCAGCACCCAGACTCCCCGTAGCTGATCAGAAAGCCTGGGGGACCCTTTGGGGTCCCGAGCTCTGTGCAACACTGTTCAGAGAGAAACACAAAAACAATCCCGTTTTAAGACAGCCCTCCCTGTGCACCTGGACAGAGATGGGCCCTGTACTATTTCATATACATCAGAGTACTTAGGATTCCACTCATAAATAAATTGGAGCTAATAAAGCTATGCTCTTCAATTTTACCACAATAAAATACATACCAAGTAACTAGTTGGCTACTATGGGAATCAGTTGTGTCTATAAAACTGATGTTAGCAAATATTTTAAGAATTATTAAAACTATCAGGTTTAGGCAATAAATTATCACCAGGACATGATTTTAACACACTTCTCTCCCTCCATCCTTTCTTCCCTGTCTCTGTCTCTCTCCCCCTCCCTCACTCTTTCCTTACCTTTTTCCCTCTTCCCTCCCTCTCTCTCTCCCTCCCTCTCTCCACTTTTGGTCCAACCGCAAGGATCACCTAATTTTCCTGACTTCTCAAAACTGATTATGTTAATTAAGGTTTTACTGTTTCATTTTCTGTATCATCAAGTACTGCTTAATATTTTTTTCTGGCTGAAAGGATGTTTCTTGCATAATTATCAACATATATTTCTTATTGTTTGTGTAATATGTTAAATCTATCACATAATAAACATCTAGTTCATTAAGTATTAACCATGCTTTGGTGGCTTTAAAATGCTTTTACCTGCATGAGGAGCAAATTTATGGGTTATTGAGATTATAACAAAATTTTAGCAGCTATGAAATAGATACTTGTAGCTACCTAGATAAATAAGGTGCTAGGCTTACATAGGATTCTTAGGTGTATTTAGTAATATCAGAGCAATGTTAAAAGGATTAGATAATCTTCATCTTCAGTTAAAAAAATTAGAACTCTGTGTCTATTTTATTCTTTTGTAACAGATAATAGTTGAGACAATGAGAATCTGAGTTAGTGCCCAGATGGGAGGGAGCCTGAGAGCTCTTGTATGCTACTGGCTCTCACAGCTGGCTGCCCTGAGTGGACCAGGGGTGGGAAATCCTCCTCATGCAGAGAATCCCTCTCAAAGGCCAGCTATTTATCAAATATATATATATATATATATATATATATATATATATATATATATATATATATAATAGACTCCCTGCTTGACCTTATTTGAGAAGCAGACATTTTTAAAAACGTGTTCTCATCTCGCTACCCACTTACTTACTTCTGCCTTATGATCTGGCCTGCCAGAGCTCACCTCCTCTCAAGTTGGGCTGGCCTGGCATTAAATACCCATCCATCACCTTCACATGAAGGTCAAGTACATGACTTCGGGCTGGTTCTTCTCTGCTCTGCCATGGAAATGGTTAGAGGACTTTTCGATGTTCTGATCTGTTTGCCTCCAGCATGGGCCCCATGGCTTCTCACCGGTTGCTTGTGGTCACATTTGCCATCTCAGACCTAGAATATTTGTTTCCAGTGAGCCACCCACATTGCCCTTGTGCTGCATGGAGGTAAATGCAGCCTGTTGCAAGAAACTGACCACACTGAGCAGGAGATTTCATTTCAGCGTATCAGGTCTGTCCCAAGCATTCTCCTGGTGCTGTTACAAAAATGTAGTTACTAAACCAGTGTTTTCTTCCTGGATTATGTAAGACAATGTCTCCAGCTTGAGGTCTCTGTCATTGCCATCCAAACACTCCTTTGCTTGGATTGACTTTTCCCTTGAGAAGCCTTTTGCTGTTTTATCTCTTGGTTCTTCTAGCCATCCATTTCCTTGGTTTAAGATCCATAAACCTTGGCTAGGAAGATAGTTCTATAATCCAAGCGCCTGCCTGGCAAGCACATGGACTAAAGTTCGATGCCTTTTAGCACACTCCATGGACACACTGTGCTGGCCACTGAAACCAGGTGTGGTGGTGCACACCCATAAGTCAAGCACTGGGGAGGCTGGAACAGGATGATCACTATGAATTAAAGCTACATAGTGAGACACTGTACTAAATACATAAATAGATAAATAAAAGATTTTTATTTAAAAAATCTATATCACTGTTTTACTGATTTTCCATTGATTAATATGTATCTCACTATATAATCTTTCTGATATACCACTTAAAATAGGTTTTGCAAAACAACAACAACAACAACAAAATATAGTAGGTAACAATGTAGGCTTAAATGCACACAGGAAAGGCTTGCACTGGATTTCTGCTGTGCTTTGCTTGGGACAGAGGTATCACATTATGTACTGCTTGGGTCAGTGAATGCTTGTGTGGGGACTAGAATTCTAAATGTAGCCATGATTGACAGCATCTGTCACCAGGAAATGAGCATGCCCTTAGTAAGAAAAGGATAAATTTGGAAAATAAAGAAGAGAGAAAAAATCCTCAATACTGAACCAATTCCTGATAAGAGATAGGTACAGGGGAGGCACAGGTGTGAAGCCAAAGAGTGGAGATGGTAAAGATTACTGCACAGAATTGGAAGGAATGCAATAGTGGTGAGAGGAAGCTAATGCGAAGTGCACAAATAAGACACTGGGTAGAAGAAAAAGAAGTAAAGTCATAGGTATTCCTGCAATAAAATTTAAGAATCTCTTGAGATCTTTCTGAGAGACGGGGGCTAATTTGCCAGGAACTAATTAAGACTTGCAGAGGAAATACCATTTACCTTTGTCTCTCTGTTCTTCCTGAGTGGTTTCAGATGAGTAAGAGTTATTCATGGATCTGGCTGAAATTGGTTTTGCCAGGAATGAAAACCTAGCCACAACTCAAGAATCAGTGTGTGGCAGGTCTAGATATAGCCTTTCAGGTCCCCAGGAGCAGATTCAAGTGCTGTCACTGCTGCCTACACTTAGTGAAGCTTGCCCTTCAAGTGACCTTTCTCCTTTGTACACACCTGCCACTCCAGGGAATGACCTCTGGTGTCTGGGTGCTCCCTGGCTCGTCAGGGCTCATCAGGGCTATGAGCCGCGCACATCCTCCTGTTCTAGGAGGCTGCACCTTGGAATTCGGAGGCAGCCATTGTGAATTTGTGCTCAGCGGCCTCACTCGTTGTGGGTAATTGTTCACATAATGTGTATTGGAGCCAATCAGCCCAGCTTTATATTCCAGGTTAGCCACATCTTAGTTCTTAGACAAGGCTTCCTTTCTTTTTTCTTTTCCCGGAGGTCTTTCTTGATATAGTCGTTTTGCCCTAAAGATAAAATACCACTGCATCAATTTCATGAGGAGGTTATAAAGACTCAAAATTGAAAATGAACAGGTCGGCAAGATAGCTCAGTGGGCTAAGTGCCTGCTTAGGCAAGCTCAGGGACTGGGCTGGACACTCAGTGCCACAGGCTGTGCAAGCCCTGCCCCCACATGTGCTGAGCCAGCCACCGAGACCAGGTGTGCTGCTGCAGGCCCACGATCCAGGGCTGAGGATGCTGAGAGCAGAAGGGTCTCTATGAGTCCAAGCTGCACGGTGAGACCCTGCACCAAATACACACAAAATCAATAAATAAATATAAAAAAATGAAGAGCACCTAGTTAAGCAGGCATTTAGTGCGTGTGAGTGTTAGCATCACAATTACCCATTTCAGATGATGGAGTCATGCTTTATGCTGTCATTTGTCAACTCAACTACCAGATGTTATAAACTGCCACACAACATGTTTTTGTGGCAGATGAAAAAGAAATCTAAGTCTTTGCTCTTGCTCTTAAGGTCTTTTCAACCTGGTAGAAGAAACAAATAGATAAGCAATCAACTACATTATAGAACATATATATCATAGTAGCTATATATATATATATATATATATATATATATATATATATATATATATATATAAAGATGGAGTTACATATAACCAAAAATGAGGTCCATCTTTGGGGACCTCAGCAGTAGCAAATTTTCTGGGGAAGCAAATAGTTGTCAAAGCAGAAGGAAAACAGAAGACACAAACTGTCCTGCAGTCCTGTATGTGCGCTCCGAAATCATTGGTCACCAAGCACAGGGCAAAGCTCACAGCAATTTGCAGTTTTAAGTGAATGTCTATTTTGACTCTTGAAATCACTAATTTTCATAAATATTTTCCTATAAGAACTAACTTGTCCTCTTGACTAATTTGAGTAATGACTCTAACACAAATATGAAATGTATTTTTGGTTTTACAACTATTTTCCTTCCTTGCCTATAAGCCTGTACATGGCCAATGTTACCAATGTTAATAATGTCACTAATGTTGAATTGGTAAGATTAAAATTCACTTTAATCAAGATGTGCTGTATTCAAAATTTACCTTAGGTTATTGGTAAATCAGAACAATGGATGAGCTGGGAAGTTACAAGAGTAAGAAGAAATCAGCTGACATGTATTTTCTCAACATTGTTCCTGGTTCTTTGCAAGAACTATACAAGTGCACAGGAACAAAAAAAAAAATGGAGACCCTTGCACTGTCCTTATGGAATTCACCACTCCACTGCAGAGATAAAATCAGTAACAGAAGATCGTAGGTTTTGTTAGGTGATAGTATTACTCTTTAGTTGTTCCCCAAAGCCTCATATAGTCATGAGGGGAAAGGCTTCTAGAGTTTGTCATTAATTCATGAACCAATGCTGGGATTGTGGGTGCAAATACTGTTGGGATTAATATAGGAGTAATATCCCATCCCACCCCCTGGGCAGAGAGCCTTCATGCAGAATGAAAGAGCAAAAGAGCCTTGCTCTCTGCCTCTGTTCCTTCCTGTGGTCTTGCTGTTGTGGTGATTTCTGTAGCCATGAACTGCTGCCCTCTACCGTATGCTACTCTGTATTGGAGCCAGCTCAATATGAGCTGAAGCCTCCACAAACTGTGAGCTAAATAAGCCTTTCCTTCCTTAATGTAGGATGTTGGGTATTTTGTCCCAGCAACTAGAGAAAATTAACCAAGACATTGTGTGATACAGACAACCAAGGCTCAAAGTTCTGAAAGAACTGGAATCTGAAAGGGAGGAACATAGAATGAGAGGGCTCAAGCGAGACAGGGAAGCAGTTGGATGTGACACAGGATCTTAACAGTCACAAAAGAGAATGTAATTTAGTGGAAAACCAACATCTATTCACTGCAAGGCAGAAGAGACACCGACATTCATGTCATAGAGTACTGTCTATCAAGAGTTTACAACCTGGAGAGAAAGAAGCTCAGGATTCACAGCACTCTGGCTACTGTGCTTTCAACTCATGAAATTTTAATAACTTGATACATATTACACACTGTGTTTCTGCATACTTAATGCTCTTAGTGTGTGCCTGTGACTGACCATTTATCCTAATCATTGATTTAAAGAAAGATGTCTGCCTTGATTATTTTTCTTTCATTTCTGGGACAAAATACTGGACACCCAAAACTAAGGAAGAAAAGGTTTATTTAGCTCACAATTAGTGGAGGTTTCAGTCCACACTCAGCTGACTCCAAGGCAGAGTAGCACATGGCAGAATGGCAGAGGACAACGGTTCATGACAGCAGAAAACAGAAACAGCAAGAGCAGAGGCAAGAAGTGAGGCAAGCCACACTTCTTTCTTCGTATTGCCTTCAAGCTATCTGCCCCAGCATGGGTGTAGCACTCATACACTTAATCTCGGCAGCACTTACACTCATAATCCCAGCATTGGATCATGAATTAATCACAGACTATAAAAACTTGCCCCAGTGACCACCTAAGGATCTGGGGGCACAACTACATACAAACCATAAAGGAGTTCCTGGAAACTTATGAAATGCATCTCAGAAAAGGATAGTGATTGAAGGTTAGAAATGAGAAGAACAGGGAGAAACACAGTACTGGGAGAGACAGGCAATCATTTCTGAGGAATCTAAAGGGCTTCTGGTGTAGCACTGCTTGATAGTGTTTCTCAAACATTCTAAAAAAGGGGGCTGATTTTGCTGGAAGTGAGCAGCAGCCACAGCTTAACCAGCAGCTGTACCTGTCTCATCAGCAGTCCCAAACTTCACTTACATGCCGATAGCCTTTCTTAAGAACCAAACGCATCAGCTTGACTCAAGTAATTGCGGTGTTTTAACCACAGGGACCGTCCAGGAAGGGAGCCAGATTCATGCTGGGTAGAGATGTTCTGTATTTTAGGAAGATACTGACCTGATATTGCATATTCAGAGTTGTATATCATCTTTTAAATTTAGGTTATGTGGCGTGTTTGTGTGTGTCTGTCTAGTACCTCACTTAACCAACACATTTACATACTTACTGCAGGGCCCAATGCTGTCTTTGTTTTTGGGAAACACAGCATTGGTGTTTCCATTGGAAAGTACATGGCTGACATTTACGAACTCCTACAGCAAGCTCAGGCTGCCACGACCATAGATGGCCATTGTTCCAAGACAGGTGACCTTTACCCCTAGGCACCAATAAAAATCCATTACTTCTCTGCCCTGCTGTGCTAGCTACGGTTCTGGCTCTGGGCCTGGTGTGGTGGTAGGATACTTTGTTAGTCTGCATAGTTTTCTTCCCTAAAGATGAAGAGAATGACCGCGAATGAAAATGGAAGGGAGGAAGAGGGTACACCAATGAAATGACCTCTTGGGGCAACATGAATGAAGATTTTAAATGATAAAATAATTAGGAAAAAAATGAGACATCGACTGCAGGTATGTCCAGGATCTACCTAGCAGGAGAGGCTCACCTTGCTGTGGGGTGATGGAAGATAGTGCTGGTTGAGTGTCCCCATTCTCCTCAAGCAGAGCTGGGCCTGTTCCATGGCAAGCTGGCAAAAGTCAAATTCCTGGCAGGGAGAGAATTCAGGCATCGAACACTCTCCCTCCAACTGGATGAGTTATCGTGCATGGTGATGTGCACGGTAGGATGGTAGCCCGTGACAGACTTAAGCTACTTCCTGTGATTGGTCCGATTAACCCGAGGACCTTTACAGCTTGAGCCAGTTCATCTGAGGATGCAGACGTTCCTCATAGAAGATCAGTGCTGCTGGCTCCCCAGTAGCTGTAAGAATTGTTCATTTGGAAAATGAACACAGGAAAGTATTGCAAAAGGTTCCTGCCATCCCCTTTGGAATCTCTCCACTTTGCAGCTCTCCTCCCCTCCTCCTTCTCTTCCTGGGGTCAGATGCTACTAACATTTTCATGGGCTTTGAAAGCTCATTATCCAAATCAAGTTAGTTTGGAAGAAACAGCCACAGGACAGACATAGTGGCCCAGGAATGAGCCTGAGTGTGCTCAGATGGAGACAAGAGGTCCCAATTTGCTAAAAGTAAATGGAGCTTGAAATCTGCTTTTTCTATGTGGTTTAAAATTCCAGATCTAAGCAAGTTAGAGCTTGACAGAAAGCATGGTCTTCCTGAGGAAACAGCCTCTTCCCTCACTTCCTCCACACACAGTGCTAGCAGGAGAGAACACAAGTCATTCTCTGATCTGCACAGAAAATGGTTCCTGTGCTTCTATTACCCCTCTCATTACTATTTGAAATTTTATAGACTTGTGAAGATTATATTTGTATGAGAGTCTAAAATTTCCCAAGAGGCACCACATTGCACTTTTCCTACCCTACAGGCTTTGTGGGAAAGACAGGGAGAGGGGCTTAGTGCGCAGGAGGCCAGCTGGTCCTCTAGAGGCTGCAGTCAGCAGTTCATCACTCTTGAACCAATGGAAACTGATCGCATGCATGTGACAAAGCCAAGAAGATTATCAAGCTCAAGCCATTTGGCTGCATTTATTACCACCACTACGGAGTTCTGCCCATGGTTCACTGTGTCCCTCCTGTGTAGTCCCCACCCCAGGATCACAAAGCTCTGTGAAATAAATACATACGAGCAAGCTGTTCTGGAATTGAATATTACCTATCTGCAAATGCTTCGTGCTCAGCTTCTTTCATTTCCTTCCTTCGTTACTTTTTCTTTGCCTCCCTTTCTCCCTCCTTCCTTCCCTTTTTTCCCTCACCTATCCTCTGTCTCCCAAGATCACTTATGTTGAAGTGGAGGTAACATGGTGACCTTATGTATTCACAACATACCCTGTTTGCAGACGATCACACAAGTGCATATGCACATGTGCATGTGCAGTGGGCTCATCATTATACAAGTACAGTGACTTGGGCACAGTTGGCCCTGCTGTGTCACTCCTGCGACCCTGCCACCACTGGGAGGTCTTCAGCTAGAGCCTCTGCAGTTCTCCACATCCCTTCCAGCATAGGTTACTGCTTTGAGAACCCTGCTCCAGTTCTCTCACCAGGGAGCATTACTTTTTCTTTGTGTTCTTGAGGCTCAGTGCTGATAGACCTTTAATAAATTTCATGTTTTAAATACCAAGTTTATAATCTGAGATAATATGCAGAGAGAAAATGTAAAGACAAGCCACATGCTGCAGTTGAGGTCTGCTTTCACTTCTTGAGAGCAGCCTTGTACCTGTGCAGGCTCTGCCTGCTGGTTCAGGAATCTACAGGAGACTCCAGACACAGACCCCAGGGAGCCCCGCTGCAAGCTCAGTCTTGTCTCCTGCACACGTGCTACTGCAGGTTAGCTGTATGTAGAAAGGGAAGCCCATGAACATTTCTCCTCCCTATGTTTGTGAGTAGTGTTGCCCACAACAGTAAGAAGGCATTTGCCATGGCAGGAAGGTGGGCAGCCTGTCCCTGCTGGTGCAGTGGCTTGCTGCTCTGCCATTCCCTTGCCGTGCAGTCTTTTGTATCTGCCTGTGAGATTGCTTTACAGCCCACAGGCTGCCTCTATGTACCTGTGATGATCCTTTGTGGACTCTGGGGCGTGTAGCTGAGATGCATCTGTCTTGCTTGTCATGCCTGAGCCCAGAGGCATGCGGACTGACACCGGTGCCAAGGGTGGAGGGCTGTGCTTAGAGCAAGGGTCCACTGCCCGGAATATGCTGCTTGGAGCCCCTGCCCCCAGCGAGCAGTGCCTCCCATCTTCATGTGTGTGTGCTAGGAGTGCTGGCTGGTCCCTTGTGCATCTTTGTTCCTGCCATCTGATCAGACCCTGTGGCTCCACTCAGCTGCCCATTTTATCTCTGAGATATATCTTCAGTAAATCTAAAGGCACCTGCTATTTATTATAGGAGCTATGACTATCTTTCAGTTTCCCAGAAAAAGGAATTGTCCTTTTTTCTAGCAATTTTCTCTAGAAAATTGACTCCTTCACAGCAGAAGGAGTCATTTATACAAGTTTACATATGCCAATTCATCTGTTAAAGATGGATGTGCAAGCCCTCTGGAATTAAATCTCCCTTTATTTTTATTCTTTATCAAGTGTGTAAAAGAAAATCTTGAAAATTATAGAAGAAAAATATATAGGGAGAAATTTTAGAAAAAAGTTATTTACAACGGGATCTAAATTGAAAATGGAAATTTTTTTTTGCCTTTCTAAGTGGCTCTTAAAATAACACTCCTTCCACAGCTCAAAGAAGGAAGGAAAGTCCTCTCCAGCTTCTCAAATCAGTGATGATAGCGAACTCTGAGCTGTAAGACACACATCCATGAAGTGTCCTGAGAACAGTGTCACATGTGATGAGAGTTCATGGAGCAACCTTCTAATGAAAACTTTTTTTTTCTTGCTCTGCAGTTCAGGTTTTCCTTGAGCTCACTTGGTAGCCCAGGCTGGTCTTGAACTTGCAACAATCCTCTTGCCTCAGCCTCCTAAGTGCTGGGATTACAGGCGTGGGCCACCACCCTCTGCTCTAAAGTTAAATGTTGTTAAAGTTAAAAATTAAAACTAAAAATTTTAAAGTTGAAAAATAAATAACCCCCCCCCAAAAAAAAACACCAACAACTAAGGCTCAAAGTGCAGATTGCTCACCTTGTGTGTTCCTGATATTATGCAAATATGTGAGATGTCCCTGAATGTCTTGGTTAATATTCACGTTCTATACACGTTAACTAAAACATGTAATTTCCTCAAGGCCAGAGTTCTTCCCTCTTATGGGCTCAGGATCTACTATCTGCTCAGGGGATCAGCAGTAGCAACTGTGTTTCTAGCCATATACAGTAGTGGAGCAGTGCAGATGTTTTGTTAAGATCCAAAGATCCATCCTTATGCCTCTTTTTTGCTTTTCGGGGATTATTTGCACAAAGTGGCCACAACAGTACCGAGGTACTTAGGTCTCAGCATACATTACAGCCATCCAGGGTGCTTGTTATGGCGCAGCGTTTGGGGGGCTATCACTCAGGATTTCTTCCCAGGAGTGCTGACGGTCACAGCTGAATGCTGCATTGCCATCTCTCTCAGCTCCGCCACCCAGAGACAAGGTTTGCACTTTGCTGAGCAGGTAAGCTGTGCTAAGAGGTATCCTCTTTCTGTAAGATTTTCCACTGCACTAAAATGAGTGGATAAGCACTCTGTGCTCGTGACCCAGGTAGAAAGTGCTAGAGTTATGTTTGGCACCAGCTGCCCTCTACTGGGCAGCCGCAGACTTTATTTGAAAGTAGACTTTCCATTTGTTCCTGGGACACAAAAACTGAGGCTCCTTGCTTCTCTCCTGTGTTCTTTTCCTCACCCCAGGAGGGTGGGGCATAGGCGGAGGACTCCAGGGGTGTCCTGGGTACCTTTGCTATTAGAGAGAGGCCAGAGGGCCACAGCCCAGTGCGGCGGGAAGCTGAGAGCAGGCTGCTGCTGCTGCAGCTGTCCTTTTGCTCTCTTCCCTGGAGGAAGTAGGAGCTGGAGCTGGTAGCTCCTAGTGGTGCTGGCACAGGGTACTCACCGGCTAAACCCCACAGAGCCCCCGGAAGTTTCCGTGACATTATTTGCAATGTCATTTGTTCAGCTTTGGACAGAGAGGGGTTCTTGAAATTGTGTTTTCTGAAAGTTCCACTCCGTTATTCCAGGGCTTTAGCTTGATTCCTTCGCACAGCAAGCTGACTATGAAGCACAGGCTTTCCAGGTACAAACTGGCTCTTCCCAGAGCCCTTGAGAGGGGGTATGAGCAAAGCAAAGTGCAGAGGGCTTGCATTTATTTATTGATTGATTTAGAAAGGATCTACAGGGCGTATAGGGTCCCATTACTACATCGGACTCGTAAGGATCTGCCTGTTTATAGCCTCCCAAGAGCTGGGATTACCAGTGCATACCACCATGCCTATTCTCAATTGCTCTCTCAACGTGCCCCAGAAGCAGGGCTGGTACGTCAGTCCCAGAGATCGAACCCCAGCCCCCTGCTCCTCTTTGTAGGTTCTTTAATCTGCTGAGTGATTTGGCAGACCCGAGAAAGTTGCTGTTGAATACATGAGCACTGTTTAATCCGTGACCATGAAGGTGCTCCCCGCCTACCTCCAAGCCCTCAACGTGTCTTCAAACGGAATAGCAGTCTTCACTCAAGGCTTCCAGGGCCAGCCTGGCACTCATCTCCATTTTGTAACTGGGCTGTCGTGTCTTTCAAGTTCCCATAGGGACAAGTGGCGTGGAATTAACTGGGACTGGCACGGGCTCCTGGCACGTGGAGAGCCACATCGCAGACACCGGCACCCACTCAGATCACGCCGTCTGCTCACAGAGGCAGCAGGCTGCAGGGCATCTCTTCCAAAGCAAAGCAGATCCCTTCTTCCCTGCCTCTTTCCGTCCCTTGGCTTAATCCAGGGTCCACCCTCACTTCCGGTTTCTAAGGACTTAGAGAAGTCTTTTAATCTAGACAGTTGTTTTTATAGCACCTTGGCTTGATTCCCACATCTTGTTGTCTTTATAACTAGCAGTAAAATGGACAACTGCTCTGAGACCCTCTCAGCTTTTCTCTGAACAAGTTCGATATCTTTTTTATTTCCTTTTCCTCTTCTGGCTTAGCTTTAAGGGTTTGGAGGTAAACAGGAAGCAGCCATAGAAGCGCTGTTGGCCAGCAGTGGGGATCGGCTCAACAAGGCCAGGGAGAAGGTACCTTCCTCCTACCTGCTTTCAGGCAGAGCCAGAGCTTGGCTAAGGTGTAGCTGCTCCAGCGAACAAACCACCGACCCTGTGCTGGAGCAGGCAAAGTACCTCTTTGGCAGAGGAGAAAAGAGTGCAGGTGAATGATGAGATGACCTTCTTAAGTAGCCCCCACAAAGCACACGGCTAATTATTTATAAGAAATAATCATGCCTTAGGCACAGAAAATTTTACTTGATACAGGGTTTTGCCTTTTTCAGTCTCAAATCCTTTAGATGTTTCATTCTGATTGTTTTTTTTTTTTTTAAAGAAATACTCAAAGTACAAATGGAGAGGAGACTGATATTTTTCTACTGTTTTCAGAGAAGCTAATCTCTGCCTGCTGTTGGTTTCTTGCTGCAAATGTAGGAAGTCTTGTAAGCAGAGAGTGGGCCCACAGGATTGTATTCTGGGTCCAGTCATAGAGAAAGTCAAGTCCAAAGGGGGATGTTCACAAGTCCCTTCAGGATTTACCCTGCAACCCTTACTGCACTTTATAGATCCCTTGTCAGTGTCAGCCATGTGGATGTGTTATGGCCATTGCTTGACCAATTTTCTGTCTGTGAAAGCCTGAAAGAAATTTTTCTCTCCATGTGACTCTCCTTAGGCACACTATACCTCATCGATCGCCTTCCTCTGTGGCTTCATAGTC
This sequence comes from Ctenomys sociabilis, assembly GCA_004027165.1. Lineage (NCBI taxonomy): Eukaryota > Metazoa > Chordata > Mammalia > Rodentia > Ctenomyidae > Ctenomys > Ctenomys sociabilis. Next base: position 21,084 of record PVKA01022948.1, on the reverse strand, counting down.
TCCTTGGTCAGAAAATTTGGGGCGCAACTGAGTTCCCTGATGTTACAGTACAGGTTCTCCTAGTTCTGAGTCTTCACTGACCTTGAAATCTGTAATTGTAGTATTAGCACTAAGGGAAACCTTTTATTGACTTATAGTATGCATCTACTAAATTGAATGTTACTCTGTTAACAATAGCACTGTTTTCAACAGCCATAGCATAAAGTTAACCATGTACTTAGAGATTCAAAAGAAAAGCAAAACAAAATCAAAATAACAAATTTTGAAAAATTAGTGAGCTTTGAAAATAAAGAGAAGATTATGATGGAGGTCTTATTGGGGAGTAAAGGGTAACTAATTGTGATACAGAGCTGTCAGTAGAAAGAGCGAAAAAGAGGAGAAACAGCAAAACCAGGAAATAACAGAAAGATAAAAAGGAAGAGAAGAAAGTTGAAAAGGAAAAAGAAGCAACTAAGAGGAGAAAAAGTTGAGAGAACCCGAACCCCAAAAAAGCCTATTGAAGGAAAAATCCAATAACCCATAATCATAAATAAACTGAAATAAAAAACTCCTAAAAATGGTGGGGGCTGTTCCTTATTTTTTTGCATATTACAATGTATTTCATTTAAAAACCATTACTGGAAACATGAACCCTGTATTCCACCTAGCAAATGAGAAAAGACAAATTTTCAGCCTGTCATTATTAAGAGTAAGATATAATCTTATAGGAAAAGACAACTTATTCATTGAAGAAAAAGGTTTGGATACACAAAAGCCATTTGGCTGTGGTTATTTCTTAGCTGCTTGGAAACATGTTACTGTGGAAAAAGAGGGCGTGACACGCTTTTATGTGGAAGGGACTGGAAGCAGTCTGTGAAGATATGTGGATAAAGGGATAGAACTATAGGAAGCAGATGCCTGGGGAGCTCTATCTCGCAGCCGTCACTTTGACTTGGTTTCCCTAAATGGTACAAAGAGAGATTTCCAGCCACCATGATGGAGAGAAGTGTTGAAGAGAACAGGCATGCTTCACTGGGATGAAGAAAGCAGTCCTCAGGATTGAGTCACGAGGCCAGCTCAGAAAGTGCATCCAGCTGCTCCATCTCCTGAATGCTCTTTTTTTGATATATACATAAAGTCATGCAGTGGGGGTGTCACTTTTTCTAATCTCCTTGACTGTAATAATCACTTGTTTTCATTTAGCTCCTAGTATGGGAATAAGAGCCAGACAATGACAAGCACAGAAGGATGCTCATTTATTGAACTTAATTCAACATTTACAAATAATTTGCTATCCAGGAAGCCAGGGATGATGTGACTGATCCTAACCTCACTCTTGTGGGGCTCCCTAGAAGACCAGGGATTGGACCTTGGAAAAATAAGGATATATTAGAATGTCTGTATATTGCAAACCAGTGATGCATTTGCAGATGGCAGATGAGGCTGAGACAAGGGGAGCCCATTGTGTGCATTCTCCAAATGACTCTACTACAGAGACTGTTTTGATGCAAAATCACTTGGAGCTCAACTATCAGTGTATAGAAGGCTGCATGGAAAGAGGCTTTTGCTACAAATGCCCTGTGGAATGCAATTACTTGGAATGGAATCTGGCCAGAGCAATTGCTGTTAATATCACTGCCCTTGCAGAAAGTTTTCAAAGAGTCTTAGTGACTCGGCGTAGTCAGGGCTTCTGTTTTATTTCCCTATGAAAGATTTGCAAAAACACAGCCAGAAAATGTGAGCCAAGAGAAATCGCTTCCCTTGCATGGACCTCAATATCTGAGCTCAAAGGAGATGGGCAAGCAGTAGAACCTTGGGCTCTTGGAGGAGAAATGTAACGCTGAGTCCCAGTGTTTGATCAATGAAACATGTTGTGACACTGGGTCTAAGCACCATCTAAACTTCTGTTTTCAAAAGAGGCAGCCTAGTGTCCAACGCTGCTGTCTGGGGTCTGTCCAGACACATTGGAAGTTCTGTGGGTGGAAGTTCTTCATCTGCAGCCTCCTAGCAAATGGGATTCCTCTCCCTGCTTCTTTTCTTCCTTCTTTCTTTAAGCAGACTTTCATGTTAACAAAACGTAAAAACCTTTTGATAGCGCTGTTGACCTATGTTGTAGTCCAAGATAGGGAGCTATCAAAGTCACCAGAAGAGAAAGATGGTAAGGAAAGGGAAAATGAATTTATTAGATCCCTCTATGTGATCTCACTGTGCCCAACTGCCAGAAGATGTAGTGAGGTGGCCACAAGTGCTCTTCCCCAATGCCTTTCCTGATATTCTGTGCAGGATGTGGAAACTGACACACAGTCTCACAGCTCCACATCCAGCTGGACAGTGGGAGAGTGCCACAGGCCATGGGAAGAGCCCAACAGTTCCATATTTCCAGAGATAATAGGGAAAGAACATTTCCAATTTGTTGGAAAGCCTTCTCCCCTAACCATTAGGGATCTAGACCCACAAGATTTTCATTCATGTCTAATTTGTAGTTTTTCTTACTACCTGTGGGAAGAAATTGCTCCACGAAACCCTCATTTTGTTCTGCTTTCCATAGATCACTGTGATCTATGGATGTCATGCACAGATGCTGCAGCAGTGTGCAAATCTGTCTTCTGTTGGAGTGAGCTGAGTCTCGGGGACCAGAAAGGCAAGCGAGTCAAGATACTGAGGGCCACGTCTAATCTTTCTGGATGCGGAAATAAAATACTTAGCATCATAGGATCTTTTTAAAATGAATTAAATGGATAGTAGCTTTAAGATCTCATGTGAATGCCATGGGGTCCTTTCTATTTAACAGCTTCTTGGTCCTTTGATGTCTACTGTATTCTGCTCTCTGAACCTGACCTTTACTTTGTAAAACTCAGTAGTAATTAATAGCTGCTGGCTCCGCAGGACCCTGAAGGTAACAGATGTCAATCCTTCCTGTTTGAGGGCTTCTTTTCAAGGAGTGGGTTAATCCTTTCAGGCTTCTCTTATCATCTTTATCAGGGTTTCTGATACTCATTTGATGAGATCCTTTAATCTGCCAATTGATTTGTTATCTCACACACCAGTTTACTTTAATTCACAGCCCTAATATCTATTAGCAAGTAATTATACCACATGAACTTAACTGTTGTCTACTTAGATAAAGTACCTTTTCAAGTCTTTTGGAAGGCTGTGTGAGAAATAAATCTGCAGTGCTCAGAAAGGCTTAGCAGGTTAAGGAAATTGAATCCTAATGTCAATAGAAACACAGCACTTCTGAAATTCAAAGTCTTAGGTTCATAGTTTGCATATAACCATAGGACATTAGTGAAATACGGTTTTGGAAATAATGGGCAACTAGGTACTAATTTGCAGATATAGGTATAAACGCATACCCTTTTCTTATACCCCACATAATGGATTACAAGTCTTTGAAAAGGATGCCATCCTTCCCCATAGTGCTTTCTTTAATTCTATGTATACATGCATGCTGAGGGGTTGCTACCATGTGTTGATTCATTGAGAGAACTGGATACCACACCTTGTCATATTTCTGTGCTCTAAGTGAATTTTCCAGTTAGCCAAAACATATTTTATATTAAAAATTCAAATTATATTCTTATTAACATATTCTGTATTTGGCATTTCATTCATTAAAGGAATTTTAAATGTTATTAAACTTTCTAAAGAATGTAGTTTATAAATGGTATAAATTTATATATTTTCTTTATTGATTGATCTTAAATTTCTTTGCTTTAATAATTTTTACTGTGGCTGAACTAATTTTCTTGTGTTTGTTTACCACATAGGAGAACTTTCCTTAGGCCAAATACTATCTTATGATCTGTTATTAAAGTTTTTAAGTGCCAGCCAGATAGCTCGATGGATTGAAGAATGTACTTAGGCAGGCACAAGGGCCACGGCTCGATCCTAGGATGCCATGCAGGCCCTGACCCTGAAATGCATTGGGACAACCACTGAGACTAGGCATGGTGGCAAGCACTTGTAATCCCAGTGTGAGGGAGGCTGAAAACAGGAGGATCACTATGAGTCCAGTCTGTGTAGTGAGACGCTCTAGACCCTGTACTAAATACATTAGCTCAGAGAGATAGCTCAGTAGAATAAGCATTTGCCTGGTAAGCACAAGAGCCTCTGTTCAATTCCTAGTTCCATCAATCAATCAATCAATACATTAGAAAGTTTGTATTTGACTATTCTATTTAAAATAATTTTTAAAAATTTATTTATTTATTTATTTGGTACAGATCTCACTATGCAGTTTGGACTCATAGTGATCCTCCTGTCTCAGCCTCCTCAGCACTGGGATTACAGGCGTGCACCACCACACCTGGTTTCTGACGTGATGCAGCATACAGTATCGGGGATCAGATTCGGAACTTTGTGCTTGCCAGGCAGGGGCTTAGACCACCGAGCTAGGACCTCTGCCCTTGAGTATTTTAATAAAGTATTTTCAAATCTGAGATAAGAATCGAGAAAACATTTTATTCACTTGAAACCATGTCATTGAGATTAAGGGTTTTGTCAGTACATGTTCATGGTACAAAGTGATCTCCTTCATCTCAGGGATTTGCCATGGAGCACAATGTACCTTTGTTCCTTGCTTCCCTCCTTCCCTTTCCTCTCTCCAGCTCTCTTTCTCTTCTATGTTTACACAATCCATATTTCCATTCTTTAACTCTGTTTTTCTTCAATCTCTCCTACATCCCTTTTCCCTCTCACTCCCAATTCTTATTCCCCCTCATTTGATAAAGCTTTTCCTGTTATCTCTGCTCTATTTTGCTGTTTATTATACTGATTTCATAGAGAAACAATGTGATATTTACATGTGAATGTCTGATTTCGCTGAAGACTATGGTCTGGAGGTGATTGTTTACCTAAAGCATCTGAATGTTAACTTTCTCTGTGGCAGAAGAATACTCCATTATTTATCCATTCCCCATTTTCCTTATCCAGTTATCTGTTGATCAGTACATCAGTTATTTCTAGGATTTAGTGATTACAAGTCATACTGCTGTTACATATATCTGCATAGGTCACTGCAGTGTGACGATGTCCACTCTTTTTTTGTGTGTGTGTGGTGGAATTGGGGCTTGAACTCAGGCCCTTGTGCTTGCCAGGGAAGAGCTTATTCTACTGAGCCATCTCCCTGACCCCAATCCACCCTTTTGAGAAGCTATCTAGAAGGGCTGCTGCTAGGCCAAATAGAATCTCTTGCTTTAGTTTTAGGTTGATTTTTTTTTTTTTTTTTTTTTTGGTGCAATGTCTCACTACACAGATTGGACTCGTAGTGATCCTCCTGTTTTCAGCCTCCCAAGGGTTAGCATTCCAGGTGTGTGACACCATGCCTGGCCTGTATTGGTTTGGTTTTTGGAGGAATCTCCATCCTGATTTCTCCAGTGTTTGTACCAGCTTGCACTCCATGACAGTGATGATGGTCTCCTGCTATAGACCTTTGTTACTCATTGGATTCGTGATGATAGCCATTCCTTCTGGAGAGGGTTGGAATCTCAGCATTGTTTAAGCTGGCATTTCTTGAATGGCCAGCAATGTCAAACTTTTCCTTTTCATGTATGCATACATATTTTTATATTTCTTCATCTGAAAAAGGCCTATTTATTTCAGGTGCCCATTTTTGGATTGGGCCTTTACCCTTGGTGGAATTCTAATTTTATTTATTTATTTATTTATTTATTTATTTATTTATTTATTAGTTTCAGTCCTTTAAAATATTCTAGGTATTAGTCTTTTGTCTGAGGAATAGCTGGCAATTTGCTTTTTTCGCATTCTGTAGCTTGTCTCTTCTCTCTGTGGGTGACGGAAGCACTGTATTTTGACTGTGGCTCTGACACCAATGACCATCTTCTGTGACACTCTGAGCCAGCACATGGTGCCTCTCCAGTGGTAGGTGTAGGGAGGACTGTCCTGGGTACCACATTTCCTGCGTCTCCTTGCCTTGCTCTTGTTTCCCACCCCAGTGGAACACCAGCTGATGCCCTCCCGTTTCTAGGTGCAGCGATGCTGAAGAGATGGCTGTTGTTTCAGTTCCATGTTGGGTTGTCTCTGTAGTTTTATATGCAATTATAGCAGAGGAAAAAGTGTGGACTTTCTCCAAAAGAAAGATAACAATATAAATCACTCCCAGTGTCTATGCCTCTCCCCGTGTCCCTGTTCAGCCTTCCATGGATGACAGCCCACAAAAAGAGGCTCTATCAGTGTTTCCTCCCTTGGTTGAGTGAGGACCTACTATTGAGAAAGGAGCACAATTTGAAGTTTCCTTCCCCCCAGTGACAAAGGACAAGGTGGCATTCTGGTTTCCACTCTGGAGTGGGCAAGAAGGAGACCTGAAAAGAGAGCACAGTACAAAAGTGATCTGAAGGAAGGAGCCAAATCCTACTAAGGATTTTAAAATCACATTCCGTCCATTCGACAATATTTGGCAAGGTTTTATGGTCCTCTGGTAGGACACCAACTCTTTCTCAATCAATGTCGTGGTCTTCAATGGATTGAACCAGTACCCACTGCACCTTTACTGTATGTGAGAGAATATCTTCAGTGCAGATGAAAGTAGAGAGCTGCCTTTTCTCCATGGCTTCAGATCTAGTGAAAAATGCATACTGTATTACATCATGCATGTTTATTAGGGTTATGATGAACAAGACGCAGGCTTTCTTCAAATTTTGTGAGAGTATAGATCTACATGTGAGTTAGGCAGAGTGTTGGGAGGTAGTCTGCCTTCTGGAGCAGGTAGTCTCTAATGACATTATGAAAATAAAGAACATTTACCAGAATAAGAAAGTATGTTGGATCGAGAAAATAGCAATAAGAAAGACAGTCCTCAGGCTCAAAGACTATTCCTGATGGTCACCTAGAGTTCCTGATGAGGAAAAGCACATTGTGTGAGGGTGCAGAACAAACCCAGAGTCAGCTTATACAATGGTTTGCATAACATGCTAGAGGCTGTGCTCAGGAAAGCCCTGGTATAGGAGCTGGATAGGAAGCTTGGTCTGTACCTCAGAGAATCCCAAGAACTCCTGGAGATGCAGTGACAACACCCATTGTCCTGTTAAGACTCTTTAAAATCCTGCAGCTTCTCCAGGGCCCTCTGTGCAAGGGTTTTGCTTTGGTGGTATAAAGCCAAAGTTCTCTGGTTGTGAGGTCAATGTTACTTGACCTTCCTTATACTGCAGAGGACTGTGGGGCAACTGGAGAGGACTGACTCCCTCCTCAAGCCTGCCATGGTGACAGGAGCCTTCCTGGGCCCAGTTCTGGTCCATCGTCACCCAGGATCTATATGCACTGAGCCTAGAGCATCTCTGACCTAGAACTTTCTCCTTCTCCAGCAGTGTTTACAAATGTCTAAATTCCAAATCACAGCCCTCTATTGTTCCTTCTGAGAAAACAACATTACCCCACAAATTTATCCCAAGAGCAAAAGATTAATTATTTGCATCCACGGTTGTTAATTACATTCCCAACTGCAGCTGATATGGCAGTTAGCCAAATTAGTCCCCAAGTATGCTGTCCTCTTTTTTGGAGTAGGAAGATATTTTTTCTGATGCAATAATTATAAGTATTTTCTACACATGCTTCCTCCCATCCATTTTTTATATTACCTGTGGAGCACTAGGTTTTGCAATGCCTGCCTTTGGGGATGCTTCCCCATAAGCTAACCCCATTTCCTCCTCAAATCTAACCTGTTAGATAGGCTGATCTGAAATGATTTCTTGTCAGGTTCACTAGGAGGAGTCATCTGTGCAATAGACATTTGGATATGTTGATATGAAAAATGTCCTTGTAGAAATCTACTGTAATAGCAACCTATCCTCAGCAATTCTTTGCTGCCAGGCTCGGTTGGACGCCAGGCAGAAGAGGTTCAGTAGTCCATCTCATTGCGTCCCTCAGCTGTTTGCATTTCTGAGACACAGTATCCTGAACTTCTTATAAGAGCTGTTTATAACTTTCAGGGAGAGTTCTAAGCTCCCTACATAGTGCACATCAATCAATATACCATATACAAGCCAGGGGGAGGCCAAGATGCAGTGCTCAGACAAGGAGGCCTAAAGAGCTGATAGATGTGTTCCAGGGGACTCTGGACCTTATGGGTACCTGGCACAGCTTGACTTCTCAAGAACAACCTTCAGCCAGCTTGTCAAGAGGTCTTCACTCCGGGGTTCTGTGTTCTGTTCGACATGGAAGCAAGTTCCAGATCTCAAGAGGCTTGCTCATGTTTCTCTGTGTGCCTGTGTCAGGGAATTGAGCTGCAAACCAGCTTGCAAGAAACATGCTAAGGGCTGGGGAGATGGCTCAGTAGAGTAACTGCTTCCCTGGCAAGTGCAAGGGCCTGAGTTCAATCCCCGGTTCTGCCAAAGGAAAAAAAAAAAAAAAAAAAAAAAAAAAGAAGCATGCTAATCAAAGGCTCAGGGCGATCCTGTTCTGCATGTTTGCCAGCTGCTCCTTCCTTGCTTTGTACATTTTTTAAATAATGGAAAACATGCTTTTTTTTTTTTTTTTTTTTGTAAAGGATGGCATTTAGGGGAATGATTATCTTCAAAACTAGGATAAAATAAGCCAGCAAGATAGCTCAGCAAACTAAAACGCCTGCTTAGGCAAGCTAAGGCAAGTGCAGGGACTGTGGTTAGATCCCCAGACCGCATGCCATGCCCCCCCACCCCGGAAGGCTGAGCCATCCACAGAATCTGAGCATGGTGACACATGCTTATAATCCCATTGCTCGGGACACTGAAAATTGGAGGATCACTATGAGTCTGAGCTGCATATTGAGACCCTATAACAAACAAATACATTTAAAAAAATCAGTATCATGAGAATCCTGCCTTCTCTGTTGAACTGTGAATTTCATGTCCTGGTACTTTCGGAGGCTACTTCCTTCAGACAGTGCAAGCTAGTGATTCTTTGTGCTCTATGCTAACTAAACCCTGTTGGACTCCAGAGTGTGACGCATTCCTTGCTGTCTCAAAAGATTCAGCATGTGCTCAGTAAAGGAGGTGATGCTTTCCTGAAGCACAGTGTAAACCAGAGTGTCGCTCATGTGCCTGATGGGTAGGTAGCTGAGGTGTGGAAGCCCAGGGCCCACTGAGTGCTCGAGTGCCAGGCCAGCAATGTGGGCATGAGTGGATCCTGCAGGAACTCCAGTCTGGCTGCCTGTTGTCTGTGTGATCCTGCACTCCTTGGACAACCTTGCTGGGTCAGCATATGAGTCTATTAGAATGGTAATGCACCAAGCACCTTTGTAGTGCTGGCCCATTTACAGTCTCCCAAGCGCTGGGATTACAGGTGCACACCACCATACCCAGTCTCAATTGGTGTCTCAGTGCACCCTGGGGGCAGGGCCAGCACTGTAGGCTGGGGGATCAAACTTCTGGCCCCTGCACCTGTTCACATGCACTTTAATCTGCTGATCTTAAATTTTAGCTTCATGCCATGACTCCATGGCCAGCCCCATCTTTTTCTTTCCAGTCTTGATTTCTTCTCTCTTTCTCCTTTCTGGTCTCTCCTTGAAATTATGAATAATACCACATATACTATGTCATGAATACATAATATAAAAATTACATAGTAAGTGAATATAAAGTACTTATTTGAATATTTGATCATTAATTTATGAATAAATTATCATAAATCTTCAAGAGTACTTCATAATAAGATGCAGGGACCCACTCCAGTACTCCCAACTCCTTGGGAGGCTGAGGCATTTTTCTGCAAGTTCAAGTCTATCCCAGACACTTTAGCAGGTCTTTGTCTCAAAATGAAAACTATGAAGTGCTGAGAGTGTAGCTCAATGCAAAGGTTCTAGGTTCAGTCTGCAGTAACACACACACACACACACACACACACACACAGAATTTTTTGTTATCCATTCAATTAACACACATTGAGCTATTATGTAGACAGACTAGGGCTAGTGTGAATCAAGAATAAAAAGAGCCCATGTCAGGCATCAGTGAAGCACTCTCTTAGAGGAGTGAGACAGCTAAAGGACAATGGTGTGCAGTCATGGGCTTGGGGAGTACTTGCCACTCAGGGTGTTGTGCAGGGCTGAGCATGCTCACCTAGCCCAATGCACTGAAGGCATGGGTGACCCCTCTTGCTTCTTAAGGTTCCCAGGCTGAGCGTGGTGCCACAACCACGCTCTCAGCTGATTAGTAGTCAGATTGGGAGGACCCCAAGTTTGCAGATCTGTATCGGACCTCGTGTGAGAGACATTCACCTCCTCCATCATGTGCCACTCTGCGGGGGTCTGTCCTGCCCCTGGCACCCATCCCGCGTAGTCCCAGCCCCCACTGCAAGCACCATCAGGTGGGTTCCAGGTGGTAGAGACGACTTGCAATCTGTGTCGTGAGTGCACACAGCAGAGGTCTCACCCCCAAGGTGGCCAGAGGATTTCAATCGGAAGATGCCATAACAGGTCTAGTTAAAAATCCATGGGTCTGTCGCGGCTGTCTTTGCCTCACACACTCTGACATGGCCAGTAGCCTCCTCAGCAAGAGACAGACCAGAAAGGGGCTAGATTTGGAGGTTGGATGAAAGTTTGTCAGTCTTCATGAAAGCCACCAAAATACAGATGTTGATCTGAATAGGGAGCAGAAGACTGTGAGGTTAACAACAGCTGATCGTTTGTATTCATTCAAAGAGGAAAAGAGCATTTCTTAGCCAAATTACATATTTGCCAAACGTAAATATTTGGGTTAGAATTCATTGACTGTGAATTCTTGAAAGCATTGGAACCACTAGATACAAACAGAAAGAATGGCGCTGATTTCCTCAGTTGGTGTATGTCGTGTGTCTGTTAAAAAAGACTTATCCTAAGAGAAGTGGCAGTTATCATAGCTGAGAAAGATGCCATTACTTGAAGGTGTGATTTATTTTTGCTTTGAAAGAGCGCATCTAGTTTAACTATGGATGGAACAAATTTAGATAGGATCCAGGAAGCTCAGTTCCAGATCAGTTGATTGACAACAGTTTCTATTCTCCAACTTTCTTTGTCCCTCTTACCTTCTCTCTCTCTCTCTCTCTCTCTCTCTCTCTCTCTCTCTCTCTCTCTCTCTCTCTCTCAACACCTTTCTCTCTCCCTCCCTACTTCTCAGGACCAGTGGAAACAGATATGTAGCCTCAAGGCTTAGTTTTAATAAACATAGTGACCTTTACATTTTAGCTCAAAGAAGTAAATATAATCTTACAGGTGTCATTGGAAATTGAGCTGCAGTGGCTTGGGACTTATGAGTCTAATGTACCACTGAAAGAGTTTACCTTCCAGGGAAAAAGCAAATTTGATAAAGGAACTGGTGAAAAATTCAGTATGCCAAGAAAATCTACATCATCTTGAAAATTTGTGACCTTAGTTTTAGAAGCATGCCAAAGTTTCTACAATTTGAAACGTCTGCTTAACATGAACTTTCTGTCTGCTATGACTTTCCTGTCATCCTCAGCTTTGCAAGAGAAGCAGCACAGCTTGAAAATGCAAACAGTATTTGTATATTGTTCTATAGAAGGGTGAAACCTGGAGGACAAATATCAAGGCTAATGCCATAGGCGGATCGACCCCCGATGCAGAAGGGTGGTTTCGAGGATGTAACATCCATGGAATAGGGAATCTACCCTCTAAAGTATAATTGTTTTGTAACTTCACTAGAATGTATCTTTTATTCCAGGAAAATCTTACCATGCTGGATGTGAAGGGGACACTAAATCCTTTCTATTTGAAGCCAGGGTTTTAAGGATGATGAGATTTAGGCTTACAGTAGTGAAAGATTTCTCCTGCGCCCCAGAATCATCTAGTGGCAGAAGGCACCCTGACTCTGACCCTCCCCCCCCCGCACACGGCCCACCCTTTGGTGGAGGTTGTCTCACATTTCTAGAATGTTCCCATTTCAAAGAAAGGCTGGCCTCCTTCCTGAGCCTATCACAGCAGCACATTGTAATCATGGGAAATAGCTTCAGTGCATGAAGCAAAAAGCTGACAGTGAAGCCAACAGAAAGACGCATCATTCTAAGGGCTCAAGGATCCTCCTGATGGGCACTTGGTGGGCTCGGCACAGTGCTCATGAGTTGCAGAGCTTCCCTGTGTGGCTGCAGCGCCACACCCCTGGCCGTTCTCTGGGGCTCCCCTTATTATTTTCATCTCTTGCTTTGACAGATGGATTTGAAAATACTGATTTTGATCAAAAGCTGCAAATTCTAGACACAGGGCCAGTGCAGCAGGATTCCTGCACAGGTAGATGGGACATCAGGCTTCTCTTTCCTGGAAGCAACTCCATTGGTGCCTTTGGGTCTTCTAAATGGTAACTCGCTAACACACTGCACTGACATGGGCACAGCTGATGTCAGAGAGCCGTGCTAGAATTACACACGCTGTCTTGGAGCTGACCGTGCGATGGCACCTGTCATTGTTCTGAGCACGGCCTCAGTGCACACCCTTGGGAGGGTCCTGCGGTACTCAGAGTGGTGTAATGCGTGTGGAATGGAGACAAGCCAAAATGGGTAACATTGACTGTTATTTCCCAAAGTGTCTTTTTCAGTTGTTTAGAAGCTTCATGTACACAGGTGGATTCTGCCTTTGAGTACACTTAGCAAATGGTGTGTTTGGATACACAGAGGAATCTCTTTCAATGTCTTTCTTATTCCAATAGTCCTCATATTCGCATGGCTGTTGAATCTTTTTTGTTGAGACAGTCTTCTGTGCAGCCCAGGCTGGCCTTGAGCTCATTTTGTAGCTCAGGCTGGTATCAAATTCCCAACCATCCTCCTACCTCATCCTCACCAGTGCTGGGATTACAGTGCGCCACCACCCCAGGTTTGAAGCGTGGTGGTCTGTAGCTGTTCCTTTCACTTAGACAATGCTGTGCTCTTTGCTTTGTCCCCACTGAATCAAGTGCAATCCCAGTCTGTGAAGTTGGGATTGTTGGTCCCTTTTATAGTAAAAGATCCTATGTCAGAAGTGATGTCACAGTGTTACGTGAGTGACCATAACTGGGAATGAATGTCAAGTCTGGATATCAGCTCCTGTAGGTCTCTATAATTAGACACCTCTAAGTTGAACAAGTAGCTACAAATGAATGAGATGACAGGCAGCTCTTTGGTCACAGACATTTCATTTCAAGAAAAACAAGAAATTAGAGCCAGAATATGCATTGTGGAAAGGGAGGGCTTTCACAAGTGTTTATGTATTTTCTGCCATCTTAGTCTGCTGTTCGTGGCTCTGTTCTGAGCAGTACCAGGGGCACAGCACTCCTTCGTACTGAGCTCAGAATTCATGTTTTGTTTTCCCTTGTGTGAATGAGGGAGCCGAGGAGCCTCGCTGTTCACGTCGGGAGGATAGCACAGTACAGCACAGACTGTGGGAAACTGGGCACGCCTGCGCCCTTTGCCGGGGCAGGCACCCAGAGCTCATGCTGCTCATGGGTGCCTGAAACATGCCGAGGCTACGCAGGGCTGACCGAAAACTTCACGGGCAGAACAACATCACGTGTGCTGCTCGGGACTTCAGTGCTGGTCCCAGTCTGCGCACACACTGTGAGACTTTTGTGTCTGCCCTTTGCTATACACTTGCCAAAAAAAAAAAAGTCTCAGCTGAAATCATTCTCTGTGGCCTGATAGCTTTCCATTCTGCGGCTTGAGGGATTAGCTGCACCCATGCTCTGTCCATCCCCAGGGGCTGCCTGGGGAGGTGGTATACTCGCTCACTCCTTCCTGTCCTTAGAGCCTTGAAGAGAACTAATCGGGAGGCTCTCGTGGTTTTCCAAATAAAATGCACAGAGCATATCGAATAAAGGCAAATTTCTGCAGAATCTCCAGGACTTACCCATTTGGCAAGAAGCAAAAAGTATGTGTGAGAATTTCATGGATCTATTTTAGGTGATGTTAGTGGGTTACCTCTAGGAGTGGTTTTCTTTAATCTGGCTGTCATATGTGGGGTCAGAAACTCCTCTCTGGGAGGAGCCATTGCAGCGACTGCTGACCTGAGCCCCTGCGGCCCTCTCTGGACTTTAATATGAGATCTGCATTATGTCCAAACTGACCGCTGAGTAAGCTATTACAATTCTATGTCTCTGCTAAGGCTCTTTGATTTTGTATTTCTGACTCTCAGTGAATCCTTCTGCTGCTGTCAAGTCCCTCTTGCATGGCTAGGACAGGCCCTCAAACTTCGCTGTACACTGCTTTGCCTTCCTGCCGCACTGAGAAGCTTATGTTTAGTCGAATGGCAAGGCCTGCCTGCACGTTTTGGTCCTCCCGTGTGTGCATCCTCAGCCACGGAATACTGGAATCCTTCCCATGTCTCCTGTCAAATACGTACACATCTTTCAGGGTCTGTAGAGGTATCGCAGAATCTGTTTCTCCATCCCTCACTGCATCAACACTGCTGATTTTCTATGTAACTGCAAAGCTTCAGCAGCTATAAACTATTCTTCTCCCATTCAATTTTGTTTGTTATTTCTGTGTTGGCCGGGGTTGTAGGTCATTCAATGTTTCATTCATTACTTATTCCCCAGCACAGGCACTGTCGTTTAGGAGTAAAAACTGCTGAAATGAGTTAGAGAAAAAAAGAAAAGATGAGTGGTTGGATGGTGAGCATATGACCATCCTACAAGTAGTGAAAAGGTCTTTTCCGACAGCTCTTGACATCTCGAAATTCATGTTTTCCCAGTGTTTCTGGAAAAGCCCGAGTAAATGATTCTTATAATTTTTGATGGGTATCACTATGTTTTTGTTAAAATGTCTTGTAGAGGACTGTCCAGATAGCTCAGCAGACTAAAGCTATCTGTAGTTGGAATCCTTGCGTGCGGTACAGGCCCTGCCCCTGGGAGGAGCTCAGACAGTGACTGAAACTGGGCGTGGTGGTGTGGGTCTGTATCCCCAGTGCTTGGGAGGCTGAACACAGGAGGATCCCTACAAATCTGATCTGTATAATGAGGCCCTGTAGACCCTGTACCAAATACATAAAAAATAAAATACAATATATAGTAGATACAGACAATCATAAGATTTCATTTTGTGTCTTATTATGAGATTAATGTCATTTGCATCAATGAAGGAATGTCTGCTGTTTTTTCCTCATGTTTTAGACAAATCCCCTCCAGCATGTGCTCACCCTCCAGAGGACAGGCTCCCTAGGGGAGCTGGCAGTGGTAAATCAGGCTGAGGAGCAGGCTTTCAGGCAGGAGTCCTACTAGGCCAGGAGGCGGAAGAGTTTCCCTGGAGACTCTTGGTGCTGATTTGTGTCACCCAGGGCTTGCTTTAGCACCCAGTTGCAATATCCTAATTGACCTTTATGAAGTTCTGGGTAATCCTTAAGTGAAAGTGTCATTTGAGTATGAAATTTTCTTAAAAAGCCAATTTGACAAGTTTGTATTTCTTTGACAATGAAGTTATTATTAACATCATATCATTTATAATAAATGAAAAGTTTGACTATGAATTGATGACAGTAAAATGTGGAGGGATATTTCTCTGTAGTTCCCTATTTGGGCAAACACAATCACTGAAGGATGATGCAGTTCATGGTTTCTAATCTCGTACTGCATTTGGACTCGAGGTGCTTGCCTGGGGTTGTCCATGTGCGTATGTGTGGCATGTAAGCAGAATGCTACTTTATTGTGCTCTTTCAGAAATGTAGATGAAACTAACAAATGTGGATGAGGAGCATTACAAATAAGAAAAGAAAAATAGCTATAATGGAAAACAGGGAATGTGATTTGAGGGAAATAGGAATATTCCAGGGGCTGGCTATGGTATGGCTCACCTGTAGTCCTGGCCCGCAGGAGGCTGCAGTAGGAGGGTCATCATAAGGCTAAGGCCTGCCTGCATTATGCAGTGAGAGCCTGTCTCTATAATCAAAGAGGAGGTCAGGGAGATGGCTCAGTAGAATAAGTGCTTGCTTGGCAAGCGCAAGGGCCTGAGTTCAGTCTCTGGTTCCACCAAAACAAACAAACAAACACACAAAGTGATTATAAATAAATGCCAGAGATAAAAAAGCTAATTAGAGGGAAGCAAGACTCACTATCTTTAGTAATAAAATCAATGTGGGTTGCTTCAAAATACATTGTTCTCCCAGTCATCTAAGAAAGTAGTGTTTAAAACACTGATAAAAACTAAGGATAGATACTTTAAAGTTCTGGGCAAGAAACTAAAATCAGTACCTTTTTTTATTTCCTAGAAGACCTTCTGCAGTATATTTCAAAAGCAAATTGCACCTCAAGGAACTTACCTGAGCAAATAATAATTGATACAAAGGAACTATTGATCTATGCTTTGTTATCATATGTCATTACTGAAGATTGGATGTTTTCATAGATTAATTACATAGTGGTATGTCTATGCAATCAAATTCTACTTAGTCAACAAAATGACAACAGAACACTTAATAGCGTGCAAAATGTTTGCAGCGTTATTTCAAAATGGAGCAGAAAGTTTACCAAGTAGAAAAGTGGCATTCAGAGCACTTAGTTCTGCCTCTGTCTCAGCCCACCCAGACTGTTAATGTGTATATTTTCATAGCTATATCCACACAGAGACAAAGTTTGGCAAACCCTAAAATGTTAGTGATGTTGATCTCTGTATAGTTGTGGTTCAGTGTTTTTTCTCATTGCAAGTACATTTTGGGGACCTTTATCTAAAACTACTGTAGCACATGCATGCTAATTCTTGTTCATATTTGAGCACAACTAGTGAACTGTAACACAAATAAAATGAATAAATTAAAAGGAACATATTATAAATTTGCCCATGACATCTGTACTTAGCAAAAACCAGCCACCCGACTAGAAGCTTAGCAACTCCCATTTTTATCCCAAGGAGCAAGCTTTGCTGTCAGTGTTCTGGTCTGTATTGAAGGAACTCGGTCCAGTGCTGGTTGTCTGGGAAGGGACAAGTCTCTGCAGACCTCCCGAAGGGTGAGGCAGTGCTTCCACCTGACGCAGGGGAAGGGAGCTGTGTGGAAAGTGCACAAATGTTTGGAAGCTGAGGTGCCACGCAGCTTCCTGGGAGATGCTCCCTAAAAGTGCATGTAGTGCAGCAGGAAGTAGCTCCCAGGAAGTAGAAGTTTTGTAGTCAAATATCTGTTCAAGCTACATATGCATTGTTTCTCCAAAAACATAAATTTGTATTAAGTGAGGTTTTGCTTTAAAATTTTTTGTCTTTATTTCATAAAATGCATCAGCAGAATAATTACTTAGGCTGAAAGTGGGAAATGCGTTTTATGTATCTAGAAGCCTGTCTGACAGTGGAAAGATGAGGAGTGAGTGGGGGATGGGCAAAGTGTACAGGCTGAGAAAGAATGACAAACAAAACACAATTTCTTGCTCAAGGGAACACTTCCACTTTTCAAGAAAGCATTACTGTATTTTAGTAAAAGGAATCAATTGAGATGAGTTTAAGAGAAAGGTAGAAGTCAAAAGGCAAAAGATATATAGGATACTCTGTTAAGAAGGATTATGAATTTATGCATGTGTTTGCTGCATTTTTTCTTTAATGAAACATGGTTACTTTTTTGTTTAAAAAAACTGATCTATTATCTGAAACTTGACTCTGGGAAGCAATTTATGAGGATGGCAGGTTCAGGAATTTTTTATTATTAAGACAAATAAATACTTTATCATTGAAACTGTAAATGTCTGAAGGCCATTAATAATATTTACAGTGGTGCAATTAAATAAGAGTAAGTCACAACTTTGCGGGTCAACAGCAGCCCTAGCTCCAAACCACTTGCAATGTATTTAATGAAAAGTCAGACGGCAGTGGACTCTGTCTTCCTGTGGCTGAACAGCACCTAAATCAAGATTAGACAAAATTATAAATGACAGCGTGTTTATGAGCTCCATCCACCACTGCAAATGCTAACCTTGGTCAGAAAATGCATTTGTATCGCCAGAAAATAAATTAATGCTTTTATAATCGAATGCATGGTAGCAGCTTGCCTTGGAGGATTCTGATTATGAAGGTCTCTAATCTCTGAACAACTGTGACCAGTGGCAGAGAAGATATCAGCCCTGATAGAGAAAGCATCATGTTCTTCGCAAAGATTTGAAGAAGGCAACATTTGTGCTCCTTTTTCCTTGTTTAACACAAAATATTTTTATTGTGGTGCTGAAGAATAAACCAAAATCAAGAGGAGTGATTTTGTGGTTGCATCCTTGAAGCGTCGATTCCTGGGGCAGTAATTCTGAGCTGATGAGCATGTTGCAGGCTTTACATGGGAGCTGTGCAGCGGGATGCAAACAATATGAAAAGACAATCCAAAATTGAAGGTAGTTTTACACGGGTCCAACCAAAACAAATCTGGTGCTTGCTGTTTCTGGGCAACTTTCACCATTCACTTATCCGCACTCAGACTCGGCCGTGATCTTCTTGTTGGACCTGAAAGAGAGTGGGTTTGTTCTGAGCCCCATGGGTCCAGCAGAAGGACACGCTGAGGTTCCAGGGTCCTGGCAGCAGGCTGTGCTCTCACTGATGTTAGTGCTTTCCTGATGAACACGGTGGTGCCAGGACGGTGTTCCTGTGCAGAACTCTCGTTATGTGGTGCCAGACTCTAAGTTAAAGGACGATACTGTGCTGTCTATAAATCGCCTTTCCTAGTTGAGCATGACTCAGGCATGCTGCACAGGGAACTTAGCAGAGCTGCCCCACATGATGGACTCTGCATCCTGCTCGCACCGTGGAAACCCAGGCAGGGATGCCTGGACTGTGCGACACGCGGCGCGGTGTTGCCGCAAGTGAACAAAAGTAGCGCTCATCTGCTCTGCCGAAGTGTGCTGGCCTGGAACACTGGAAGCTGTTTAGGACCTTGCAAGTTGCCAAGGTAACAGCATTTTCAAGGCCAAAACCTAATGAAGATCCTAACTGCCTCACAACATGCATGTCCCGTAGACACTCCGATTCATATATATATATATATATATATATATATATATATATATATATATATATATATATATATAAATAATGGCTTTTTAAAACTTATAAAATGTCTCAGTATAAAATACTGTGGTCACAGTATTTCCAGTATGGTAGCACCAATTCTTAAACCTGTGTTCCCTTTTTTTTATTGTGCATTATTAATTTTATTATTATATACATCCTTATGGTAACCCCAACTCTAATCTTGAGTTTTTTCGTCTTAGAAATAAATTAATACATATTCTTATCTTCTATAAGACTTTGCATGTTACTCAAGTATAGAAACTATATATATTTTTTTGAGAAACTATAACCATGTATATTTTTACTGATTCACATGGATGACCAAAGAGATTTTACTGTCTTATAAAACAAAACGGACCTACTCTTTTTTATCAATAAAATATTTTAATGCCTACAATTTCTCATATAGATAAATTATAAAACATTTAATTATATTTGCAAAAGTATATTCTCTGAAGCTCAACAATACACCTGTGCTTCTTCATGTGTGTGTGTGTGTGTGTGTGTGTGTGTGTGTACATACACCCTTTTTCCTTTCTGAGAGCCTTGTGTTTCATTCCCATTAAAAGTGCCTCAAGCCTGGTATACTGAAGCATATATTCCCAGCACTCGTTGGTATGCTGGGAATCCAGGAGCAGAGGCCTGTGAGCTGAGGCCCAGCCTCTGCAATTTAACCACTTAATGAGAACTGGTCTCCAGGTAAAAGGTCTAGGAACATGGCTCAAGCACAAAGTTCAGTTGCCAATACTGCAACAAAAAAAAAAAAAAAAAAAAAAAAAAAAAAAAAAAAAAAAAAAAAAAAAAAAAAAAAAAAAAAAAAAAAAAAAAAAAAAAAAAAAAAAAAAAAAAAAAAAAAAAAAAAAAAAAAAAAACCTGGCTGGGTATGGGACCTTGTTTGGCAAACAGAACATAATAGAAGTGATGTCCTGAGATGCCAAAGGTAGTTACAGGAAAACATTAACTGGAATCTACAAAGCAACTTGAGGGATCTGAGATGCAGCTTAGGGCACAGTGCCCACCTGGCAAGTAACTACAAGGTCCTGAGTTCAATTCCTGGCAACAAACAAAACAACCCACAAAAATGCAATCAGAGTTGGTCTATGTGTATCATTAAATAATTGGAGGAGGAAGAAAAATGTCTAATGAAATAGATCTCCTTGTTTTCCTGGGACACTTCCTCCTGGCGGACCTGCTCCTGCCTCTTCTTCCCAAGAGCTCTTGGCAGCGGGGCCTCAGAAGTGGATCTCACTTCACTAATCTGTGGTCCTCTTGGAGAGAAAACCCTTGTACCCCCTGCTTCTTTTCAGGGAAGGTTTAATAGCCAAGTCCATTAGCAAGGTCTCTCGCGGTTTCCGCTTCATTAATCTTCTCAGTGTACCCTTGTATATTGGCCAGTTTATCACAAAACATTACTAGAAGAAACACTAAAGCACCCTTGTCGGAATGATGATACAAACAGCAAGTGATGATGGGGGTGCATCGCAATCCCAAATATTTACAGAAGATTTATGGCTCTGGGCTGCTCCTTTCATTTTCCTGACTTTCAACTTCAAACTTCTTCAAAGTCTGAAATGAAGCACACAACTCGAGTGTGTACCAACAATAGCACTGCCTTCACTTGATTCAGGGCTAACATATACTGATAGCCTTTCTTTTTCACTCTCTCTCCATCCTAACCTGGCTCCCTTTATCATTTCTGGTGGAATAAAGAGATTTTGTATCATTAAATGAGCATCATTTTGTGTAAAGTTTCCCATGAGTGAAGAAGATAAATGTCTGTTCCTCCCAGCATCAGGGCTCCCGTGGATAGCAGCCAGCATTTTAAAATGATGTAACCCTTGGCAGTTATAGATCTCTGGGTACTGAAGAGAGAAATTACTCAGGGATTTGCGATGGCCACAGAGGTACGTGCTGGTTCAGTTTGAGATGAGTTAATGAGTGATGCTGAGATTTTTAAAGCAGTTCAAAGAGTATTGAGGTATTTAATCAGTTTCCATGGTGACAACAATAATAAAAATACCCTTTGAATTTCTACACCTTTCTTCTCCTCCATAATACTGTTTTTTTTTTAAATTACATGAGTCAGTACTAAGCGTTAATGTATTTGATGCTTTTTCTCCATATATTCCATAGTATCACTTAGCATGATAATAGCAGAGTGCCTGCAAAATCTTTCTTCTTCTTCTTCTT
>PVKA01022947.1:0-36329 GCA_004027165.1 Ctenomys sociabilis | reverse complement strand
ACACAAAAAAGTAGAGAAAGAAATCTGGATCTGTCCCCTACTCGGCACAGCGTGCTGTCAATTTCACTCTTCCCCTGCCTGGCAAACGAGGCCATTCCCAAAGATGATGAGAGAACGAGAAAGCAGACTGGCTGGGAGAACACAGCATGGCGGGAAGGAGGCAGGAGCACACGGAGTGTGGACAGCATGAGAGCAGATGGGCTAGGAGAGCACAGCTCGGCAGGCAGGGCAGGAGCACATGGGGCTAGGCTGAGACTCACCAATGAAGCCCATGCTGCGACCCAGCACGAAGATGCCGTTGAGGGCTCCAATGTCAATGTACTCATCGGCCTCCTCCCTGCAACAGACACCACAGGGCTGGAGACAGACCAGGATACCCCAGCACAGTGCATGACTGCCGCCCCAGAGCAGCTCTGGCTCCTAAGTGGAAAGGCAGGGTGTCTGCATGGAGGGACTGGGGCGACTGTTTGTCTCTTCACTTCCTAAATCCTCTATCAGAGCACACCGTGCTCTTACAGTATGGAGAGATGAGTCACTGCAGAGGCTGAGCAAAGGGCTAAGGCTGAGGCGGGAGCTGCCGTGAGCTCAAGGCCAGCTGAGTCCCAGTGAAGACGGAGCTCAGTGCTCACCGAGTGAAGGAGCCGCAGTTCCTGAGCATGTCGACAAACGCCACCCCGATGAGGCCATCCACATTCAGGATCAGGTTCGGCTTCTGGAAGGGAGGGGCCTTGACGATCAGCATGGCCTCCCACTGCTTATCCTCTCAGTACGCAGTACGTCCTTGCTACTGGGCCCATCACAGCCTCTTAAGTGCTGCGGTCCTGGTATGCACCACTGTTCCTGACTATGAACTCTGACAGCATGAAGAAGCTTCCCACCATCCGAGACACCCTGTCCCCTTGTACGTGTGGCCATTTTCCTGATCTAGCTTGCCTGCAGCCTGCTCGAGGCCTGCCTTACCTTGGAGGTGGTGATCTTCTCCACCTGCAAGGCGTAGTCCAACAGCGGTGTGGCGGGGAAGTGCTGCCTCACAAAGTCCTTCAGGATCTGCACCCGCATGTCTGGGTTGTTGATCTGGAATCAGATCAGAGTTCTGGTCTGTTACCATTTTTTTTTTTTTTTTTGTCGTACTGGGGATCAAACTCAGGACCTAGTGTTTGCAAGGTAGGTGCTTAGGCCACTGAGCTATCTCACCAGCCCTAGGCTGTCCCCACAGCTTTTCAAAGCCCGGTTGCAGCCCCATTAACATCCAGCAAGCACTGCTTGGGGTGGGCACAGGGTACCCCAAATCTCAAGGAGAACCCTCCGCTCTGTTGGGCAGCAGATGGGCTGGGCACACAGTGCTGCCCTCTGAAGGTGCTGTTGCTGAGTGAAGGCCCTCGGAGCCAGCTGCACGTCCTGGTTGCGACTGCTTGGTCCTTGCCCAGCAAGCGCACTCTGGGTCCTAACCCTGGGGCAAGCTGCTGGACAGCAGCCTGGATGCCTCAGCTGCCCAGGCAAGGGCGACAGGTGTGCACCGCCCTCACACCCTTTGCCCAGACCGATGCCGAGTCCAGCTAAAGGAAGTTTCTTGGGCTACAGAGCCAGGAGCCCAGGGCAAGGGATCTAGAGTGGCCCTAGGTTCCTGGCTGGCTGCACTGCCTCTCCTCTCTGACTTGCACTCAGGGAAAAGCTGCCATGCATAGGACCTGGGTGCACAGCTGTATCTCAGTGCTTCTGAGGCTGATGCAGGAGGCTGGCAAGTTTGAGCCAGGTCAGGCTCCTTAGTGAGATCCCCATCTCAAAAAGCTGACAGCTGGCTGCGTATAAAGGCCTGGTTTCAATCCTCAGACAGCTCCATCCCCTCTCCCTGCAAGACCCCATATTTCCTCTCCGCTGGGCCTTGAGGTAGGCGGGCAGCCCAGCCAAGGCACTCACCCTAAATCACGCCCTGCCCAGCAGGCTCAGCTTAGGCGGGCTTTCAACGACACAGCCTTCTGCTACAGGCCAAGGGCCAGGGATTGGTACAGATGGTTGGTTGCTGGGCTGGGCTTTAGCTCTGTCCTGAGGCCTCACCCTGGCCCTCAGCCCCACCCCTCCTGCTGAGCACCAGGACTTGCCGATTTCACACGGTGGCCAATGCCCATGATGAGCTTGCCTTCCTTCTTCATCTTGTTTACGAATTCCATGGGGATCATGCCGCTGTCGAAAGCTTTACTGAACATCTTAGCGGCCGCATCCAGGGCACCCCCAAAGCGATCCCCCTGGGAAGGAATAGCACAGCCTACCCTGAGCTCTGCATTGGCCCCAGGAGGACCACACTCAGCCACAGCCAGGCTCTCCTGTCCAGGGCCCTCCAGAGCCCCACCGTGGACAGCCTGGTGCCCCCTCACTCCCAGATGCCCTGCTTACAATTGTGAGCAGCCCCGAAGTGAGGCTGGAGACCAGGTCCTTCCCGGCCCGGGCGCAGATGATGGTGTTGTGGGCCCCCGACACTGCAGGCCCGTGGTCGGCAGTCACCATCAGGCACATCTCGATGAACTGGCAGGAGTACTTGGGTAGCCTGTAGGGGCAGCCAGGCATGAAGAGGTGGGTGCAACACAGGCAGGGGCCATGGCAACAGTCTCACTCCATGCCACCTCCTGGAACAAGTCCCTTGAGCCCAAGGATTCGTATCTGTGGCCACACCTGCCTGCTGCCATGCAGCTGGCTTTGCCAGGAGTGTTGGAGAACAGGCCTAGAACTGAGGGCAGGGAGGACCCAGGCAAGGCCAGGACAGACCAACCCTGCGCGGGGGTGTGAGCCACCCAGCTGCCAGGATGGGGCTACTTGTGAGCACACTTGGGGACAGACTCAGATGTACAGGGCTCTCCTAGCTCCATAACCTGTCACATGTCCCCAGCACACCTGCCCTCCTGCTTGGATGCCTGCATTTATTTCTTCAAAAGCCCCCAGGAGGCCAGGGAGATAGCTCAGCAGCATAAGCACCTGCCTGGCAAATGCAATGTCTGGAGTTCAATCCTCAGTGCCAAAAATAAATAATAAATAAAAGACCTTGGGGAAAGGGGTCGCTGCTCTGTCTCCTCTGGGCTCACACTGGCCTTGCTGGCCTTGGAAGAAGACTTGGCCACAGCCCGGGTCATCCCCAAGCCCACCCCACCTCACCCACTCAGCCCAGGAAGGTCGTGTGTGCTGAGGGCCCACCTCCTCTGGAACCAGAGCAGGCCCAGGACACCGCCGATACCCATCTCCTCCTTGAAGACCTCCGTGATGGGCATGCCGGCGTAGATGAGCTCCTGGCCACGCTCATCACAGATGCTGGTCATGAACGAGGCGGGCTTGCGGATGAGCCCCAGCTCCTGAGCAGATGGGGACAGGGGCACAGGGCTACGGGGACCGCAGCTAGCTGAGGCTGGCTGGCAGCTCCGGACAGACTCCTCCCAAAGAGGGACCGCACCGGGTGTGGAGACCCCAACAAGTACATAGTAGTTCCAGGCATGGCGGCATGCACCCGGCACCCAGCACTACAGTGCAAGGCAGGGAGGCCTGGGAGCTTGAGGTCAGGCTGGGCTGCACAGCACGCTCAACAACAGCTGCAACTACATGGGGAGGCTCTGCTTCAAAAGGTGAAAGTCCCTGAAAATGCAGCTTTGTGTGGTTGGGAAGCCTTTCTCAGGGCAGCTAGCTGCCTGGACTCACAAGCCACAAGTCCTTGCACATGACACTGACATCCGGGCACTTGTGTGCGTGTGCCTCCTGCCAACAGTGAACATGCCAGCATCCTCACACCTGCCCACCCGCCACACCAAATACCCCGACCTCAAACTGTGACCCTCCTGTCTCAGCTTCCCAAGCATTGTGATTACACATGTGATTCCTTTGACTTAGGATAAGCTGATTTCTGAGAGCCCTTGTTGACAAAGATTTTTTTTTTAAGAATATTTAGTACACAGTCTACAGGTCTCACCACACAGACTGGACTCATAGCGATCCTCCTGTTCTCAGCCTCCTGAGTGCTGGGATTACAGGTGTGTGCCACCACGCCCAGTCTCTTGACAAGAATACTATCTGCTGTCCACCAGGGCCCCAAGAATTAGGCAGAGAACCCTGTGCTGCTCCCAGGGGACACTTGCTGCCCCTAGAGCCCACCTCCCAGGCCAAGCAACACTTGTGGGACACAGCTGCCCCACCCATTACTGATAAGCTGAGCCCTCTGCTTGAGAACTTGGCTGCCAGGAATTGGGCCCAACCAACGCCACCCCACCCACACTCCATGGGGACCCTGGCACCTACCCTGGCCCAGGAGTAGTCCATGGGCACTGTGGGGGGAGGCACCTCCTGGGCAGGCTCAATGACACCTCTGGCTACAAGATCCTCATACACGGACCTATGGAACAGGAGACAGGCTCAGGACAGATGGCCTCCTCACGTTAGGATACAGAAACAGCTACGACTCCGGAGCTGTGAGTCAGGCCAGGCTGAGATGGTACCAGGCCTCAGCCCCTCTCTGGTGGCACTCAGCAGGGCAAAGAGGAGCAGAGCACCCCACACCTCCACTGCAAGCAGAGCACAGGCAGCTTCCCTGTCAGGACAGGCTGCCAGCCTGGGGACACTCACTGGATGATCTCGCCAAGCTCATCAAAGCTGCGTGGCACGAACACGCCTGCCTCCTTCAAGGCCTGGTTCTTGGCCACTGCAGTTTCAGACGCCTGGTTGGCACAGGCTCCAGCGTGGCCAAACTGGACCTGAGGACAGGACCAAGAGTCACAGTAGCAAGGGGGTCCTGGGCTGGGACAGCCAACAGGGCATACCGCAGGTACCCTTATTCCAGCCTCAGTGGAGCTCTCTAAGCAAGCAAGGTGACCCATGCTCATCCCAGGGGGAAACTGAGGCACAGAGATCCTCAGGAGGCTGATGGCATCTATGGAGGATCACAGCAGCCAGAAAGCAAGCTTAGTGGCCAAGGCCGTAAGGATGATCCTCCTGCCACAGCCTCCGGTGAGCTGGGAGCTCCTCTCAGGAGCCGTGAGCTACAAAAGCCAGGCAGCAGCCCGCGGGGTGCCCAAGCCAATGTGCGGGTCCGAGCCTGTGCACTCAGATGGGAAACAGAGATGGGGCCTCTCTGCACAGTCCCCACGAACCCTGCAACACCCAGCCCAGCATGGCCCCAGCCATGCCAGCACCCGGCTGCCCTCACCTCAGATGAGAACATGGTAGCACAGGTCCCAATGCACCAGCACACCACGGGCTTGGTGAGGCGGCCCTCCTTGAGGCCACGGCAGATCTTGTACTCCTCAGTGCCCCCAATCTGCAGGGAAAGGCGAGGGAGCAGGGTCAGCAGGTGGCCCAGAAGAGATGCCCCAAGAACATGGGCCCCCAGTCACCCCGGGACCTGAGGTTGCAGGGGATGTGGGCCTTGGCCCTGTGGAGGGGAGGAAGACCATGGGTGACAGATGGCTCAAAGAGACAGCGGGCTCCTCGGGGAACTGTGGACGCTGGTCTTGACCGTGTAGGGGAGCTAGGACGGATGCTGGGAGGGCGGGGGATGCCTGCGAACTGAGGGGGCCTCTGGGACTTTAGCCATCACAGCACGCCAGGCATGGGCGCAGTACGAGGGCAGAGCTGAGGCCCAGAGGCCCTGACAGCAGAGCCAAGGCCACAGTGACTCGGCAGCAGGCGCTTGGGACCCAACTCTAGGTTCTTCTTCCTAAGCTGGTGAACATGGGTGCCAAAGGAGTGCTCACAGGCACGCATGGGCACCTCTGGGGCCTTACCTCACCCAGCACCACAATCATCTTGACCCCTGGGGTGTCCTGGTAGCGCAGCACATGGTCCATGAAGGTGGAGCCAGGGTATCTGTGGAGCAGGGGCACAGGGCTCGCGGCTGGGGTGCTATGTTGGAGATAGCCAACACAGCCCACAGGAGGCCATAAGGGCTCCCCCATGTGGTGCTTTTGAAATATGTCCACAGGTTGGCCAGAAAGGTGGAACCTTTATCTTTTTTTTTTTTCTTGGCCAGGGAAGAAAAAGAATGCTCTGGTGTTGCATATGATCCCAGGGATTGAACTGTGGTCCCGAGCCTGTCTAAGCTTGCCTAAGCAGGCACTTTACTAAACTATCTTACCAGTCCCTCCTCTGTCTTTTGGAAATAAGGTCTTGCTATGTATCCTAGGCTGGCCTTGAACTCATAGTGATCTTCTAGCCTCAGCCTCTGGAGTGCTGGGATAACAAGAACGGACCACCACAGCTGGCAGGAAGGTGAGCCTGTCGCCTGTTCTCTTGAACGTGGCCTGGAGATGCTCAAGCAGCCCAAAGTGAAGGGCTGACCGGGGTCCCTCCACTAGCCACCCCACAGGGCCTCCCCACCCCTCACCCAAGCCAAGAGCTGCTCCTCGACCTGGCCCCATGGGCGAATGTTCACTGGAAGACACTGGGTGCACGTGATTTTCCTCCCACAGCCCCAGGGACAGGACAGGGATGCAGCCACTGCCTGACTGTGGCCATGGGCAGCAGGAGGGATGTGGGCCTCACGTCCCATGGCACAGCTGTGTGTCCCATGTGCTGCAAGCTCACAGTGCTCCCCTAGCACACTTGGGACCCCAACCCCGCTCCCACTGATGGCAGTAACACTTGAGCCGGGCATGGCGGCACACACCTGTCACCCCAGCACTTGGGAGTCTGAGGCAGAAGGATCACTGCGAGTTTGAGGCCAGCCTGTGCTACATGAGACCCTATCTTAAAAGACCCAAGAAACAAAACACAACTGTGACTTCTAACAGCTCAGTGCTAGGCAAGCACTGGCACCTTATGCAGAGACCCCACTCAGCTCCAACCCCACCATGGATGCCACCTCCACCTCCTGTACAAGGCAGGGCGCAGAGGAGGTCAGAGGCAAAGACCATACAGGACAGCCTGCAGCCTCTGCACTGTCCCGCTCACCTCCTGACAGCCACCTCCCTCTGCTGCTACACCTCGCCAGGAAGCTGAGGCCTGAAGGTGCTGTGGGCCACATGGGGCAGCAAGCAGACCCCAGAACCTGGGCACTTGGCCAGGTGCTCCTCACCTGTCCCCGCCAATCGCCACGCCCTCGTAGACACCATCCGTGGTCCGGGAGATGATGTTGTTGAGTTCGTTGGACATGCCCCCTGAGCGTGACACATAGGCCACGCTGCCCGGCCGGTACAACTTGGAGGCCAGAATGTTGTCCAGCATGCCACCTGTGTTCCCAATCTTAAAGCAGCCAGGCTTGATGCCTCCCACCTGTGGGGAGGAGCTGGGTCACAGGAGGCCCCTCTCCGGCCCAGCTCTGGCCAGAAGTGAATACCACCCTCTGCCTGGGTCCTGGCTTGGCAGGGTCTCGGCCCATTTCCTGAAGTCCTCCAAGGGTAACCCTCACTGACCTGTACAATCTGCTCTGTCATCTCCCTCCGCCCAGGAGGTCATGGCACCCAGGACAGGTGCTCAACAAGGAGCCCTTGCTTGTTTGTTTAAAATTCCAAGTTCAAGGCCAGCCTGTGCTACACAGGGAGACTCTCCACAAAAAAATGCTAGCTTGGAATGTTTAGCTTTGAACTTTTTAAAATTTAACAACTCAGTGAAGTGTGGGACCAGCCTGGAATACATAAGAAGACCCTGCCTCAGAAAATAACAACAGAAACATTCAGAGAGCAATTTCTTCTCAGGAGAAGGGTTGCAGGCCAAAGATCACCTATAGCTTTTTCCTTGATTTACAGTTAAAGGAAAACTCAAGGCAGAGTTACACGGAGGCAGAACAATACCAAGAACCTCAACGTCAATTCTCCTCCACCTCTGGAAGCCTGACAGGTGCCAGAGAGCAGCTGCACCCCAAATCCACCCTTGAGATGAGCTGGAGAACTGGGGCCACCTGGGCCACCCAGGGCACTCACGGTGGCAGGGCCGATGATGGTCACCCCTTTCCGCTCTGCCGTCTGGATGAGCTTCCGTGTGAGGGCCTCGGGAATGCCTTCTGCTATGATGGCGATGGTGCGGATCTAGGACAAGGTCCCCATGAGCTGTGGCCTCAGCCTGGCAAGGGCTCACTCCAGGCCCCTTCCAGCCGTGGTCAAGAGGCGCAGACCCTGAGACACGTGTCCCCTTTATCCCCATTCTCAAGGCAGGAGGCACAGATGTTCCTGCTACCCGGCTACACCCTTGCCTGTCCCATAGCTCTCCTATCCTAATCCACCCTGTCCCAAGCCAGCTGCTTGTATGGCCACCTGTGGAGGAATCCCTGAGTCCCCATGGATGGAGAGCACAGCAGGACCTTTCCCTGCACACACAGCCAAGGGCCAGGAGGACCCCCGTGGCCCCTATGAAGCCTGGATTTGGGGACAAGCTGCCTCTAGAGGAAGCAGTCACATGAGTGAGAGCACAGCTGAGCCCTAACAAGACGCTGCATTTAGCGCTGGGCAAGGTGGTGCAGGCCAGGAAGCCCAGCTACTTAAGGAGGCCACGGCAGGAAGAACACAAATTCTAGGCAAATGAGTGAGACCCTGCCCTAAAAAATTAAATTAAATAAAGGGCTGGGATATAGCCAAGTGGTGGGATGTTTGCGTAGCAAGTACAAGGCCCCAGTTTAATACCAATTGTCACACCCTCAAAAAAATTATCTACCGAAACAAGAGGTAGGCTAGGTGTCACCTTAAGCAATGTCTATTCTAAACTGAAAAAGCCACTCACTTATAGTGAGCAAATCAGCATGGGACTGGCACCAGCCAGGACCCAGAACCCACCACAGCTAAGCCCTCAGGCTTGGGGCAAAGGAGCCTCAAACACATGGTGGAAATGCTGCCTCCTAGACCATGGTGCTGAGAAAAATGCGTTCCGCTTGGAGAAGAAGAAGCCAGGTCTCATCTCTCCCCTGTATAAAAATCAATTCCAGATGCATCCAAGACCGAGGTGGCGTGTGCCTGTGATCCAAGCACGCAGGAAGCTGAGGCAGGAGGATCATTGAGTTGGAGACCAGCCTACGCTACAAAGGGAGCTCAAGGCCAGCCTGAGCTGCAGAGCAAATCCCCGTCTCAAAAAAAAAGATTCAGCAAGACCTGAAGGTGGGAGTGCTGGCCCTGCACAGGACTCCAGGCAGGCAGCACCAGCCCCCACGCTGCATCCAGTCTGTTTCTGCATGGCAGTGAGACGAGCAACAGCGCAGGGGAGCGCAAGGGGGCGCAGGAGGGAAGCTCTGCCGGGGCGCCCCACAAAGGAGCAGCTCCTGGCCCTGTATAGCACTCAGATGCAAAACGCCAAAAATTCAGACAGCCCAAGCAAAGAGCAGGCCCACAAACCCACAGGCGCTGGTCAGATGCGGTGAGTCTAGAAGGAAAGGCTCCTCTTGGAGCCTTAGGAAAATGCAAAGCCAACTGCACTGAGAGTTGGCTGTCCCCTGATGGCTCTGGCAAGGAACAGAACCAATAGGCAAGGCAAGCATCTATGCTGCTGCCGAAAATGCCACAAAGGCCAGCATGGAAATCAGGATAGAGTCTCCTCCGCAAACTAAGCCCAGCCTGGTGAGAAAGTACAAAGCAGAGACGCATGTGTGATGCAGACACACATGGGAAGGGACATGGCACACGTGCCCCTACCCAGGAGGGAGACGTGCCCACCTGGCTCCAGAGGATCAAAGAACCAACGTCCTGTCTACATGGGGCCTCAGTACAAATCAGAAAAAAAGGAGTGCCACAACAACAGGCAGGAGTCGGGCACAGCAGTGCGGGCCTCTCGTCCCAGCACTCACGAGGCCAGGGAATCCTTCAAGTTCAGAAGGCCCGACCACACAGAGTGGGCAACATGGTGAAAGCAGAGTCAAAAAGAGAAAGAAGGGCTGGCCAAACAGCTCAGTGGATTAAAGTGCCTGCAAGCAGGCTGCAGAGGCCTGAGTTTGAACCCCAGGCCTGCCAGGAAAGCCCCGCCCCCAGGGCTTGCTGAAATGGCAATTGAGACAGGGCGTGGTAGTATGCACCTGTAATCCCAGCATTTGGGAGGCTGTAAACAGGAGAATCACTACTAGTGATTCTACAAAAAAAGAAAAAAGAGACAGTAGAAGCACAAGCCACGGGATAGAGATGGACAACAGGGATTTTCAAAGGTTCACCTTCACCTTGGCTATAAATCAAGGCTAGGTGTGGAGGTGCACATCTCCAGCGGTCTCCATAAGCTGCTGGACCACACACAAGCAAGATACTGTATCAAAGTCAACAACAGAAACCAAAATGAAAAGCAAGGCTAGAGGAGGGGGCATAGCCGGCTGGCAAGGCGTGCCACCCCCTAGGGCTGCAACCTGGGTCTGACCCCCATGTGTGCAGACCAACAGAAAATTTACTACACTGGCCGCCCTTGGGAAGGCGCAGGTGCACTGAAGCCACCCAGAGGGGTCTACATGTTCCCCATCACCATGACCCTCAGTTCTGAGGTGGCAGATCAGCCTACAGAGATCCCTCTGGGGAGACCACAGCACACATGCCAGCCCACAGCACACATGCCAGCCCACAGCCAAGGTGCTCACCCCAGGACTGGGAAAGGCAAGAACGCAGCCAGCACTTGGGAGGACTGCGAGCTTCAGGTGGGCCCACACAACTTAGCTAGGCCTTGTCACAAAGCAGAAGGTTTCTAAAGGCCCAGGCCACAGTTCAGCACCAAGGCCCAGTGCCCAACCCCCACTAAGCACAAACTCTTCTAGTAAGAGATTTGAAGGGAGGAAAAAAAAAAAAAGCTCTCGTTCCCATGTTTCTTTTGTCTTTGGGAACCAATAACAGAGCTCAGAACCTCGAGCTGCTGTGCCACTGAGTCACATCTCTAGCTCTGGGCCCACTTTTCTTTTCTTTTTTGGCAGAACCGGGGATTGAACTCAGGCCCTTGCATTTGCCAGGAAGTGTTTATTCTACTGAGCCATCTCCCCAGGCCCTGGGCCCACTTTTCAAGCAGAGGGTTGTCCAGTGGTCAGCCCGCCTTGTGCTCACCTGGGCGTAGTTCATGGTCTCCATGGTGCTGTCGTAGGCTGAGCGCAAGGAGGCAAAGTTGATCAGTACATCCACCTCGGGGTGCTTCTTCATGGCGTCTGCCATGTTCTTGAACACGGGGATCAGGATCTCTTTGTGGCCCCAGTAGAATTTCTGCTTGTGGTCCCCCCTGAGTGGCACAGGGGACAAGTCAGGGCCCACCTTCAGGTAGGGAGGGCGGGCCTGGCTGCAAGCCGTGCCAGCGAGTACTCACGTGAAGGGGTAGACCATGGCAGCCACCGAGGGCTCATCGCGGGAGCACACGTAGTCGAAGTCCAGCATGCCCTGCACAGCCCGAGTCTGCATGCCCCACACGATGGCCTTGGTGTGGCGGCTGAAGAGGGTGGCGCTCTTTCCTGGAGGGCAGAGACACAGCGGGTGCACCTGGGAGCCACACCAGGTACCCTGGGGACCAGGACAGGGAAGGGGGCCACTGATCCCTGCAGACCCTGCTTCCTGCATGGCGCTGACGCCTTAAGACAGAAAGAGACGGTAAGGAGAGATTCAGAGCTTGGGGCCCACAGGTCCTCATTTTTTCTGGAAAGAGGCAGCGGATAACAGGAGTGAGACCTGCTGGGCAGGTACATAGCACCACAAGAACAGAAGGGGCCCCACACAAAGTCGGGCCCTCAGTATCTGCACCCTGCTCTGCACTGTGGGAAGCATGCCCAAGATGCACTCAACTGTCCTTTTCTTTCTTTTTGTGGTCCAGGAGACAGTACTCGGGGCCTCAAGCACTATGACCCAAGCCCTTTTCATTTCTTATTGAAAGACAAAACCTTATTACTAAGCTGACTGAGGTGGCCTTGAACCTGTGATTCTGTGTACCCATCTGTGGGTATGCCTGGCTTAGCAGTTCTGCTTTAAGTAACTATATAAGAAGTGTTCAGCCCTTCTGATTCCAGTAGCCACGGGACAGGGCCCAGTAGCCACAGGGGCCTGGACTCTGATTCTGGTCAGAGCCATTCCAGGAGTTATGGGGCCTGTGCCCAGGCCCCTGCCTGCTCAACCCTGCCCCTTCCATCCTCCTCCCTCTGCCAGGGAGGAAAAGAAGTGAGGGGCAAAAGACAGAGCAGAGGGAGCCGGCAGGGCAATGCTTGGCGAGGACCAGAGCAGCAGCACAGGGAAGCACCCAGAGGATGCCTGTGCTCGAGCGAGGGCCTGCTGGGCCCCTGCGAGGGGCCGACACCTGGAGCTACTGTCAGCTGGACCCACAGGTGGGTAAGAAATGGGTGCTCAGCACAAGGGTCACCCTAATCCACCTGGTGCCCTCTGCTGCCCTAGAAGGCCTAAGCCCAGAGAGACTGTGACTGTGTCATGACTAAGCAGCTCAGCTGGGCGACAGGAAGGGATTAAGCCGGGAGTCCTGCTGTCCTGGGAGTGCACACACCACACGTGCACACATGTACCCACAGGCATGTCTGCAGAGGCCAAGATGCAGCCTGAGACACCCCCCCCCCATGCCTGGCACAGAAGCAGGGCTGAGGGGCAGCTTGGCCATCAGTAGCAGAGGACCCCAAGAGGCTCTGTCACCTCAGGCTGCTCCTCTGGCCAAGGCAGGATCTGGCCACTTGGCAGACCTTTGTTCCATCTGCCCCTCCCAGAGCTACGGACCCACTGCCACAGGGGCTTCCCAAGAACGCCCCTCGCTGTGTCGCCCACATGTTGGGGCTGTGTGTGTGCACAAGTGCCTGCCACCCCTGCCGAGGATCAGGGACCCATCCGTCTTGCCCCTCTCCCCCCATCTTGCTTTGTGCCGTGCCCACGGGGACCTGGGGAGCTCCAGATAGGTGGGAAGAGTGGCAATGACAGCTGGGTGAGATGGGGTCGTGGCAGCTACGGCTACTCCATCTCAGGGACACTGACCAGGCCTGAGCAGGACACAGCAAGACTAGGACTTGGGGTGGGTCAGAGCAATGAAGGCACCAGAGACAGCCAACGACACTGAGCGCAGGGTAAGGGGAGTAGGGGACGGGAACACAGCACAAGACAGCCTGAAACCCACTAAGGAAGCCACATAGGCAGGTGGGTGTCCTACCTTGTAGGGGTCTTGGGCTTGGGTCTGAATCTGTCAAAGAAAATGACCAAAGCTACTGAGTGACCTGCAAGACCTTGGCAGAGGAGGGACGGGGGGAGAGCGCAGGACAAGACAAGCCTCCATGTCCTGCAGGGACAGGGCAGGCGCCGCTGGGCGGCACATGGGTGGGAATGGGCCAGGTACAGAGAGGCAGGAAGGCCCCTCTTTGTCCTACAGGACTCAGCAGGGGCATCAGCCAGAGCCTGCCTCCAGATACTGGGCACAACTGGGCCACACAACAGGGTGGACTCTAGCTGCCCCCCAGCTGGGCTCTCAGGAGGGCATGGCAGAGCAGGGACCCCCATTTCCTGAGCCCCCTGAAGCCCTGGCTCCCATGACTACCTAGAGACCAGAACTGGAGCAAAGAGGGTAAACAAGGAGCCTCAGGAGAGGCCTGGAAGACCAGGCCATCCTCAGTCGGGTAACACCCTGCACCCTAAGCTGCAAGCCACGAGCAAGGTGCATAGCCAAGCCTGAGCTGCTGCCTACTGGGTGGGGGGAGGGGAAGAAGGGAAAGGGGAAGGTGGCCACTGAGGGTACCCGGGCGCCTGGCTGAGCCTGGGACTCACCTTGCAGTACAGCTGGCTTGGCCTTCTTCGCAGGTGCTACCTCCTCAGCCCTGGACTCAGAGAAAGATGCCGTCCTGCTCGGGGCTGGAGTCTGGGTGGCAGAGGACAGAGGATAAGAGCCGGGTTATGGGTCCCTAAGGCCCCGAAACATCAGCTCACCTTGGTGACCTGCAGCGCTGGCCCCAGAGCTGCTCCAGAAGCAGAGCCTGAACCTCCCAAGCTGGGCCAACAGGTGGGGGCTGAGCAGGTGGCACACTTGCCTGGGGCTCTCGCCCCCACCCCCATTCCACTCATTCATTCTTTTGCTTTTTTGGAGACAGGCTCATGCTAATCCCAGCCTATTAAGTGCTGGTATTACAGATACGTACACCATGTCTGACTGCCAAACTCAGCTTTAATTTTTTCTCTGATATGAGGACTGGAGCTCAGGATCTTGCACTTGCCTGGCAGGCTGTGCTACCGAGCTGTATTTTCAGCTTTCACTCTGGAGTCTGAGTGACTCTTTCTATTAGTCTGCACCTCTACCAGTGCATGGAAGAGACCTTAGAGACCCAAGCAGCATGCAAGGCTGAGCATGGTGGACCAGGGCAGCACCTACCGATGTGCTCCCACTAGCGTTGAGCAGGAAGTTGGCGGTGTGGGCTGCCGTGGGGGGCTGGTTAGGGATGGGTCGGTGACCGAGAGCCATGCCCACAATGGCCGTCATGTGAGTCTCTGTGCCGAAGACATGGATGGGGATGCCCGTGGTCTTCCCTGGGGTAGGAGAAGCAGCAGTGATCCAGGATGCTGGGGGAGTCCTAGACAGCTGAGCTGGATGAGGGGGCTCTGGGCATAGGCCCTGCACCCAGGACACACTGGCTGTCAGAATCCCCAGGCCCCTGTACACAAGAGGGATATAGCCCACCAGACAGTGAGGCTGAAGACACAGGCTGAGGCCGGGCCTGGATGTGTGCGGGAGTGAAGGACAGCCAGGCAGGCAGGGAGGGCAGGGAGGGCCGGCAGAGGCTCGGAGGCCCGCCATGCAAGGTGCACGCCTGCCAGTCTGGAAAATGGCCTTTCTTTTCCTCCCACAAATGAGCTGCTCAGCTCAGTTCAGGGCCAGGAGGCAGCCACAGACTCTGCCTGCGGCCCAGCAGTTTAATTGGGCTGGCTCGGTTCTGCAGGTGACCTCAGGATGACCCTGTGGGTGGAGCCTTGGTCGCTATTTGGTGCTAACTTCTTGGGAACCCTGAGGCCACTCCAGAGACTGGGTCATACTCCACTCCTTGACCCATTCCCCCTCCTCTTGTGACATTAAGGCACTGACCCAAGTTTAAGCAGTCAGCCTGGGACTGCAGGCCTAGCCTTGTCACCTGTGCAACAAGCCAGGCCTGCTCTGACCCCTCCTCAGTCCCTCTCTGTGGCCCACAGCCACCTGCTGTGAGTCCTGGTGGCCTCAGGACGCGGCCCACTACACTACAGGTTGCCAGCTAATGGCATCCTCTGTGCCAGCACTTCCTCTGGGAGAGCGGGGCCTGGACATGGCCCAGGAGCTCCCGCTACTATGCACTTCACCCCAAGCCCTTTTTAGGTTCTCTGGTGCTTTGTGCAGGCTCTCACTGCACAGCGCAGACTTGTGACCCTCCTGCCGTCAGCCTCCCTAGAGCTGGAATTACAGGCACATGCCACCACACCCAGACTTGGTCACTGGCTCAGTGCACTCGTGGACGGGGCCGGCAGGGCACATGGTGCTGGGAACTGAACACCGGCCCCTGCGCTTGCCTAAACAAGTGCTTAGTCTGCTATCTCACAGGCATCCCAGCTCTTTCTAGAATTTTTCTCTTAGTTTACATATGATCTCATGAAGTCAATAAACTGTCCAGGGTAGACTCGAACTAAGAATCCTTCTATTTCAGCCCTGAGTAGCTGGGATCAGAAGCCTGAGTCACCATGGCTGATGTCATCCCATCTTTCCTTTGATTCAAGAGCCAACTATAATTAAAGCTTCCAAAGCAGGACAGCGAAAAGCAGCACCTGGCACCAAACAGGAAGAATAGTCTGCCTCACCCCTGGGAGGGCAAGTCACCACGCCCTCTATCTGTTCCCCCTCAGCACCACAGGCAGGCCTGCCCACAGGGAGCAACCTAGCAGCATGGGCGTGCATGTCTGTCATCCCAGCACTCGGGAGGCTGAGACAGGAGGATCACTGTCACAGGTGCCACTGCTGGGTCCCATCTCTCCTGTGACTTGTGCGCCACCACGCGTGGGTCTCACTGCCGAATCTACTCAAGAGATTTTTTTTTTTTTGTGGTACTGGGGATTGAACTCAGTACCCTGCGCTTGCCAGGCAGGCACTTATCCTACTGGGCCATCTCCCCAAGCCCTGCTGAATCTACTTCTCCAGGCCTATCCTCAAACATCACCTCTGGGCCCCGAGCCGTGGTTCTGCAACCCCACACTTCAGGCCATGCCTACTGCACCCGGCCTTGCAGGACACCCAACACAGAGCAGCCGAGCACGGGTGTTTCTTCTTTCCTTACGTTACCAAGAACTGGACCCAGGGCTTTCACACTGAGCTATATCTCCACTCCTTTTAATTTTAATTCAAGATGAGGTCCCACTGTCTCACTGTGTAGTCCTGTCAGGCCCTGAACCTGTGTGCTTCCAGCCTCAGCCTCCCAGTATGCACAGAGGACAACCGTGCACCCCACACCAGATGTTTCATATAACATAGGCTCTTCCATGACAGGCTCTGTCCAGCAGTGGCAAAGGACACACAGGCCAAAGATAAAACACAAATCCAGAAAGACATCGACAGCAGCAATTACTGTTACCACTGCACTCTAGGAAGCTGAGGCAGAAGGAGCAAAAGTTTAAGTCGGCCTGGACCACTTAGTAAGACCCCAGACTAAAAATAATAAAAAAAGGGCTTGGGACATAGCTGCATGCAAAGGCCCTGGGGACTCGATCCCCCACACAGCCAAAACAAAAACAATAAAAAACGGGGCAGTAGCAAGAGCAAGGAGCACCCGGACAGCATGGGCCAGGCGGCTCCCGACTCCGGGCACCGCAGGTGAGGCCAGCCCCACTCACCGACTTCGCCCATCACCCGCAAGCCCTCCTGGTAGTTGGGACCACCTCTCCGGACGAAGATGGTGACCTCGTGCTCCTTCAGGGGACCCTGGTAATCCCGAATCGCTCTCACGATGCCCTACAAGTGCGAAGGGACAGTGGAGAGATGTGACTAGGCCAGGCAGCTGCAGGCCACTCCTTCACAACACGAGGCTCAGAGCATCTATGGAGGCAGCAGGCCCAGGTTGTGCAGTGGTAGCGGGGATAGCCGGGGATAGCACAAAGGGTGGAGGGCGACAGCTGGGCATCACGGTGCAGGGCTGCGTAATTAGCAGGGCCTGCTGACTTTACTCCTGTCCCATCTCTGGTCATTATCAGATCTTATTACTGTTGGGGTGCAGGACATCAACACTGGGGTCCTATGCAAGGGTTCCTAAAAGTATAGCTTTCTTTAAGAAACTTAAGGACTGAGGAGGCTAAGACAGGAGGATCACAAGCTCAAGATAAGACTGGACCACTAAGCTAGACCCTGTTTCAAAATAAAATTCAAGAGCCCAGGGATATAGCTCAGCAGTACAGCGGCCTGCCTGACAAGCATGAGGTTGGATTCCAGTATAAACAAAATCCAAATAAAGCTGGGATGCAACTCAGTAGAGCAGTGTAGGCCTAGTGTGTGCAAGGCTCTGGGTTCAAGTCCCAGCACTGGATTAAAATAAAACCAGAGCCATGGAGCTCTGGCTTAAGAACTGCAGCCACATCAGGGCAGTCGGAGGCCAGTGGTGGCAGGCCTGGAAGAGGAGGCCCCATCCCTGCACGCGGGTCTCCAAGGCCAATTCTGATTGCTTCAGTACTTTTGAAACACATTACATGAATGGGGTCACTGAGTGTGACAGTATAGGGGCCGCCGGCCACTTTGGGGACAGTGAGCCTTCCTGCTGCCATCAGGTTTTATTTCCAGTACTGCGGACTGCAGCCAGGTCCTGCACTCTCCCCTGCAACTCCAGTCCTTTTCACTTTTTGAGTCAGAGTATCCATAAATTGCTAAGTTGCCCAGGCTGGGCTGGAACACACACAGTCCTCCTGCCTCAGTCTCCCACATGCTGGGCTGACGGGTTGCCCCGTCTCACTTGAATCTCATTTTCCTTACCGCCCTGATCTGGACAGACAGGAGCTGAGCAGGAAACGCAGGAGCTGCAGGTGCTCAGACACTGCCCTGCCACCCTCCCACCCTCCTGCCAGGGGCCGGGCATGCGGAGCACCCACTGTCAGCGGAACTCCGCTTTCCTCAGCAGGGACAGACTATGGCCCCAGGTGCAACTGCTTCTGCCCAGTGGCACAGTCAGGACCTGGGGTTGCTTCATCTCAACAGCAAACACAAGGCAAGAGAGTGAGACCGTATCGTGTCTGAGTCCTGCAGGCCTTGTACCTTTTTTTTTGTCTTTTTGAGACAGGGTATCACTATGCAGCTCAGGCTGGCCTGAAGCTCACTTTGTAGCTCAGGCTGGTCTTGAACTCACAACAATCCTCCTGCCTCAGCCTCCTGAGTGCTGGGATTACAGGCCTGCGCCACCACGCCCGGCTAAGCCTCGTACCTTGAAGGTGGCGGCCACGTTGGTGAAGTTGGCAATGCTGCCGCCAATGATCAGGATCTTGCCTGCATTGAGAGGGAGGGAAAGGAAGGCTGGGGTGTGCTCAGGGGCCACAGAGCAGCCTGCAGCAGGGTGGGCGAGGCAGGAGGGGCAATGGCCCCAGGAACACACGGCCCTGCCTGTGCCTCTACTACCTGCAGGGCGCCCATCACTCTTGGGCAGCCCTAGAACCCAGCTGCTGCTGGCCACCCCAGGGGGATCTTGGGCCCCAGGGGGATCTTGGGCCCCAGGGGGATCTTGGGCCCCAGCGGCCTGAGGGAGCCACAGACACCCGGCAGGTTGGGGGCCGTCAGGTCACAGGCCCAAGTTGGTGACATCGGCACAAATACAGGCCCCTTCCTGCAGACAAGGCCACACCACACAGCACTCCAGGGCCCACGCCAACAGATGCCATGTGTGTCCCTTTCAGTCAAGGAAACTGGGGCCCTAAGTGACGTGAGCGGTCCAAGACCACAGCCTTGATGACTCCTGGCACCCAGCTGCTCCTGCTGCCGGGGAGAGCAGACTGCGTGCACATCTGCACATCTGCCTGTGCCCACGCACACCCGCGCCTCACCGTCTGGGTGCTTCTCGCGTGTCATGAGTGACAGGATGGTCTTGGCATAGTCATAGGTCTGCTGCTCGCTGGGCGCGCCTGAGTACTCCCCATAGTTGGCCAGCTCATTGACACCCCCCAGGTCACAGATGGTGTCACTGCCGAAAGACAGCAAGAGGTCAGGGCCAGCTCTCCACTAGGCACCCAGGGTACACAGCCACAGTTACCACACTATTGGACAAATGCTGCCAGTTACTGTACCACAAAGAGTACAGAACACAATTCCAGAGGGTCTATCTACTACTAGTGTCCTAGCACTCAGGAGGCTGAGGAAGGCAGACCTCTGCAAGTTCCAGGCCAGCCTGGGCTACATAAGATCCTGTCTCAAAAAAACAAAACCGTGGGGCTGGGGGTATGGCTCAGTAGAATAAGCGCTTGCCTGACAAGTGCAAGGCCCCAAGTTCAATCCCCGGTTCCACAAAAAAAAAAAAAAAAAAAAAAAAAAACCCAAATCCGGTAACTAGCATTTATGCAGGCACTACATGACTAGGATGACAGAATAGTGCAGCCACTAGGGCACCTGGCCATAGGGCAGTGGGGAAATATACCAGGCAAATTTCACTCCTGGCTCACTTGCCATAGCTGTTGCACTTATGCATATCTAACCCTAACTCCTGGGCCTGGGATGTAGCTCAGCGTCACAGTGTCTGCCCGGCAAGTGCAAGGTCCTGAGTTTGATTCCCAGTACCAAAAATTTTTTAAAAAGAATTCTAACTCCAAAGCCGGGCATGGTGGTGCATGCCTGTAATCCCAGCACTCGGAAGGCTGAGACAGGAGGATTGTTGTGAGTTCGAGACCAGCCTGAGCTACAAAGTGAGCTTAAGGACAGCCTGAACTGCATAGTGAGACCCTGTCTCAAAAAGACAAAAAAGAAAAAAAAAAAAAAAAAGAATTCTAACTCCAGCACTTGGGAGGCCTTGGCAGGAGAATCGTGAATTTGAGACCAGCCTAGCCTCGAAACAATGAAAACAAAAATTCATGTTTCACTGGTACACTCCTAAGATCCCAGCACTTGAGCAGCTGAAGGAGAAGCACAGCATCAAGTGCAGCCTATGCAATCTGGCAACTGAGACTCTGTCTCAAAATAAAAAGTCGGTCTAAAAGGCTGGGGATGCCGGGCGTGGTGGCGCATGCCTGTAATCCCAGCACTCGGGAGGCTGAGGCAGGAGGATTGTTGTGAGTTCGAGACCAGCCTGAGCTACAAAGTGAGCTTAAAGCCAGCTTGAACTGCATAGCGAGATCCTGTCTCAAAAAGACAAATAAATAAATAAATAAATAAATAAATAAATAAATAAATATAAATAAATAAAAACAAATAAAAACAAATAAAAGGCTGGGGATGAGCCGGGCATGATGGCGCATACCTGTAATCCCAGCACTTGGGAGGCTGAGGCATGAGGATTGTTGTGAGTTCGAGACCAGCTTGAGCTACAAAGTGAGCTTAAAGGCCAGCCTGAACTGCATAGTGAGGCCCTGTCTCAAAAAGACGGAAAAAAAAAAAAAAAAAAAAAAAAAAAAAAAGGCTGAGGATGGGGCTCAGTGCAGGGCCCTGGGTTCCACCTCTCACAGTGCAAAAACAATGATGAAAGTTCACCAAAGCTAGCTTCTCCTGAGGCAGAGCTGCAGTGTGCCACACAGTGTCAGTGCAGGTCCCAGCCACAGGGAGGCAGACACCCAGAGACCACCCACAGCAGCCCCTGCAGTCACCTGTACACCACAGAGGCGCCACCCCCAGCCACCATGGTCCAGATCCTGCCCTTGGGGTTCAGCAAGGTCAGCTTCAGGCTGGCCCCGCTCTTGGCGTCGAGGTCTGCGATGTAGGCTTCCTGGGGATCAGATGCAACAGGTGGCCTTGGGGTTGCCCCTCTAGACCCAGACCCCTTGTGCTGGGACAAAACCTGACATCCTTGAGTCCCAAACCATCCAGGCCACTATCACTACAGTGGGCAAGGACACAGCCTCATGGCATCCACCAGCCCCACACCAGAGCCCTGCTTGCTAGGCATAGGCACCCCTGAGCCACACAGCCCCACATCCCAATGACCTCCCAGCAGCTGCTGGGAGCATTTCTCAGGACAAGGACCTGCAAGAAGAGCACTCTGCCAGCTGGCCTGCAGGGGTGCCCTGAAAGCATTGTGGAGAAGCAGCAAATCAAACAGATCAGAGCAGCCCCAGGAGGCTGATTGCTTGGCCTGGCTAAAAGGCTTTCTGGCTTCAGAGCTGCTCAGCCCGCCCCCACCCAGCTGGGATTTTAAGCAAATTAAATGCTTCTTGCTGCTCCTACCCCAGCCAAACACACAGCCTGGGAGAGGGCCTGAGGCTGTCTGATGAGTCACTCTGTCCCTGCAGGCGTGCCACCACCCTCCAGTCTGTGACCCGCCTAACCTCAGGATAGGCCTCGCGCCCAAATGGGGGCGGGAACTCGATGTCACCCCACTTCACTTTGCAGATGTAGTCCGCGGTGGCGTCCACCTTGGCAGCCAAGTCCAGGACGTAAACGCCATCTCTGGTCACAGCTGCAAGACAAGCGGCAGCAGCAGATTTGGCCACTGCGAGAGGTGACCGGCAAAACCTGAGCTCGGCCAGCATCCAGAGTGGCCTCCAGGGACACAGCACAGCAAACCAAACACAAGTTTACGCTGGGCGTGGTGGCCACCTCTGTGATCACTGCACTCGGGTGGCTGAGGCACGAGGGTTCCAAGTTCCAGCCCAGCTGAGTAACTTAGCTAGGCCTTGTCTCAAAATATTTTAGAAACACCCTATGCTCAATTTGTAATGTCACAAAAGGAAAAAAAAAAAAAATGCCTAAAGCGATTCCCTACCCCTCTCCTTTTTCTAATAAGACAGGGAGGTCTGGGTTAGTTATCATGACAAGTTTCAAACATCTTACAAAATCCAGTCAGGTTCGGTGACCTACACCTCTGTCACCCCAGCACTTACAAGGCTGAGGCAGGAGAATGGCCACAAGATCAAGGCCAGTCTAGGCTAACAGTGATACCCTATCTCAAAGAAAAATAACAACAAAATCAAATAAAATAGAATTCTAGGGGCTGGGGAGATAGCTCAGTGGAATAAGAGCTTCCCTGGCAAGCACAAGAACCTGAGTTCAATCCCTGGTTCCACCAAAAAAAAAAAAAAAAAAAAAAAAGAATTCTATACTCTTCTGCCTTATATATTTTAACCATTTACACATCCAAACCCTGCCACTTAAAAGTGCCTGCCAGAGGTGTAGCTCATCAGAGAGTGTTTATCAGTGTAACCAAAGCTGTGTGTTCAATTTCAGCACCAAATTATACGCGGGGCCTGGTAGCACACACCTGTAGCCCTAGCACTTAGAAGGCTGAGGCTGGAGGGTCACCATGTGCGCAGTAGCCTACATAGTGAATTCAAACCCAGTGTGGGCTACACTAAAAAAGACCTAGACTAAAAAAATGTTCCTAAAATAAAATAAAAGCCAAACACAGTGGCCCACACCTGTAATCCCAGTACTCAAGAGACCCAGGCAGGCCTGAGGTCAGCTTGGGCTACA
The DNA here is from genome assembly GCA_004027165.1 of Ctenomys sociabilis. Lineage (NCBI taxonomy): Eukaryota > Metazoa > Chordata > Mammalia > Rodentia > Ctenomyidae > Ctenomys > Ctenomys sociabilis. Next base: position 13,865 of record PVKA01022947.1, on the reverse strand, counting down.
TATTGAGACACATCTCAATATAAAACACAATAAATCAATAACATAATAAAGATTAAAAATAAGACAGGATGGGCCAGGGAGATAACTCAGCAACATAAGCACCTGCCTGGCAAGCACAAGATCCTGAGTTCAATCCCTAATACAAAAATATGAATAAGACAGGCTTATAATCCCAGCACTCAGGAGGCTGAGGCAGGAGGGCTGTCATGAGTTGGAGAAGAGCTTGGAGTACAGTGAGCTCAAGGCCAACCTGAGCTGCACAGAGACCCTGTCTCAGAAAGACAAAAAAAACCCAAAACGTTAGAAACACTTACTGGGCATGTGGGTGGCAGAAGCCCCGGCCTCTAAGCCTGGACTCTGGGAGAGCAGCTGGGCCTCAGGCCAGGCTGGGAAAAGCCATGGGAACTGGGGGCCTCTGGCTGGACGCTGTCTTCCCTTCCAGGCATTTAGCTAATTAAATCAGCACTCAGCACCTGGCCATCTGCACAGCGGCCCGAGGCCCCTTCCCACCCTTGGCCTGGACTTTGCCCTGGCAGGGCCTGGCCAGAACCAGCAGTGGGTGCAACCCCCCCACCAATCGCCAACCGCACAGTCAGGGCACCAGGGCCAAGGACCAACCAGTCTGGCGGGGCATTCTCGGGACAGGAGGCCTCCGAGGGCCACCTGAGGCTAGCAGTGGGAACCCACATGCCAGCACCTAGTCTCTCAATGCCCAGGGAACCACAGTCAAGGGTCTAAAGGCCGAAACCATGACAAAGGAACCCTTCGCGCTGTAGAGCGATGCTTTACCCAGGGGGTTGATCTCAAGGTAGGTGAAATACAGGTCCTCGTAGAAGTTGAAGAGGCCCGAGATGAAGCTGGCCAGGACCCTGGGGGACAGAGAAAGGGGCTATCACCCAGGGGGCAGCTTGGGCCCTGACAACCCACATGCAGCAACCTGTCTCTCCACAGCCCCCCACTGGTCCCCACTCCCCAGGTGTCACTCCTGGCCACTGAGGCAGAACAGAGCTGCCAGGCACGGGGTGGAGTCAGCAGACACCGGGACTTGGGCAACTGCAGCGCATACTAATGCCAGCTCTGCTGCTGCCCTCCGCCACACTGTTACTCACTCTTTCTTGTCCTCAGGTGCGTGGACCAACAGGCGTTTCTTGACGTCCTCAGTGCACAGCTTCTCGTCCACACCGACCAGCAGCTTCTGGGCTTTGGCATCCACATCGCCCACATCAACGCCTCCCTCATGGTGGAAGAGGACATAGTCCCCCTCGCGGGCAGCGTAGATGCACACATAGAACTCCTCCGCCTGGCACAGGCCATAAGCCATGAGGGCACTGAGAGGGCACCCACCAGGAAGCCCACCCTTCCCTTTGGGGACCAGAGACAGGGCCTCCTTTGGGGAGGATCCTGCCTCTATGGCCTCGGGTCTGCACCAGGTAGACCGTCGCCTGCGCTAATGGCTGGACCTCGGGGTAGCTTCAAGACCGAGTGCCCTGGCCTCCTCTCAGTGAGGGGCAGACGTACCTGAGTGTGCGGCACGAAGGGCTCAATCAGGAAGTTCTTGAGGATACCCCTGGCCTTGCCCACCTAGGGGAAGTGCAGGGACACAGCTTTCACAGATGCACCTCTTCTTGCAGAGAAGGGGGGCACAAACACCAACACCCACACTGGGCCCAGCTTCCAGAAGCAGAGCAAAGGGGCCATGGCATGGTGGCACACACCTGTCACCCCAGCATTCGGGAGGCTGCGGCAGGAGGTTTGCCTTAAATTCAAGGCCAGCCTAGACTCCCTAGCCAGACACTGTCTCAACAATAAACAAACAGGGCACAGCATCATAAGCCGTTTCCTGCCCAGCCAGGCCTTGAATCATGCTGGAGCTCACGCAGAGGTACTGTGCGGGCGGGGGCGCTCTTCTCCTCTCCCCTGGGGTGGGCACAGAGCCAGCCAAGGAGCCCAAGCCCTCTGGGGAAACTTCTGCTCACGGGCCTGGGCGCGAGGCAGGCAGCCTGCAGCGCTAATCAGGCTGAGTGCGGTGCTGGCAGCAGCAGAGGCCAGACAGTCCTCGTCCCCACGCCACCCTCCACCCAGCCATGCGTCACTGCTGAGCTGGGGACTAGACAGCAATCTGTCAGAGGTAATGAGCCTCAGCGGCTGCCACCACCAGCCAGCCACTAACCAGCCGTCCCTAAGTCCCTCAGAGGGCTAGCAGAGAAAGTGCACAAGGGCTGCCTGGGGACACCACGCAGCCATGGCCCATCACCCTCTGCTTGGAGGCTGGGGACCTGCAAAGCAGAGCTCTCTGTCCCCAGACCCTCACAACTCCAAGGGCTGATTTAAGTTAATAGTAGGAGATCCACCCACAGGGCAGGAATCAGGACCTGAACAGGAAAAGAGCCTGGGCCTGGCGCACAGTGCAGGATGGTACAGGCCAGTGAGCCCACCTCCTCCAGAGGCTGAGGCATGAAGACTGTAGGTTGGCGGCCAGCCTAGGCCACTGGAGAAGACTTTAACTCAAAATGAAAGCTAAAAGGGGCTGGGGTGTTTGGTGATAGAGCACCCACCAACCAGGCGCAGGGCCACCACAAAAATCCCTGATCTGAGGGAGGCCTGTGAGGGGCATGTCTCCACTGAGATATACTCAGCGTAAGCGCATGGCATGCACATCCAGCAAGCCACTGTGACCTTTCTCAGAATCTGGCAAGAAAGCAGCTCTGGGGCCAGGTGTGGTGGCACACAGCTGCGATCCCCTAGAGGCTGAGGCAGGATGCTCCCTATGATCCAAGCCAGCCTACACTAGGTAGTGAGATCCTGTCTCAAAAAAACAAAACACCTAAATAAACAAAGAAGCAGAGCGCCTCTGGGCCCTGTCCCATGGTGGTGGCACCAGAGACACTATCGTGTCTGTTCTCAGCAGCCACCACGGGTTGGGACTCACGGGGGGTGGGGGGGATGCTGTCGCAGGCCAAGCCACAGCTCTGTAGATACAGAGGTGGCCTCGGTGTCTGTCCCAGCACCTGCCCACACTGCCCCTGCGCCCACTCACGGTGGCTTCCTGTCCCAGCCTTGGCTTCAGCCAGGATTTGACCCCGTCGAGACTGAGGTTGACGCCAACCAGGCCCAGCTTCCCCCGCCGCTTGATCAGCTGGTCAGGCTTGACCACCAGGCTCTGTGGGGAAAGGAGTTTGCATATTGGAGGGCCTGGGTGTGGCCTAGGGGCACACTCCTCACCCATCCTGCCCGACCCCTCTCTGCAACCCCTCAAACACAAACTGGCCTTGAGCCCAAAGGGAGGACAGACACGAGAGCCAGGTGACAAGAAGACGAGGAAGAGCCAGCTGTCAACCCCATTACTGTCTGAACCTTCACAAACAGGCCAGGCTAGCATTTCCCAGCTACAGGCTAGGAACCCTGCTGTCCCCTCAACCCCCGGGCTGCCTCACCCTGGGGCTCTGCACTCTTCCCAGATAACAAGGGGGCCCTGCCCATTGCCCAGACAGAGTTTGCGTATCCCAATGGCCACCTAATGCCAGGCAGTATGGCAAATACCCTCCGACAGGCTGCTGACCCTCACACCTGCAGGGCAGCCTGTCTGATGGAGATCTCAGATGAGTCCAGCTGTATGATCAATGAGTGGTCAAGTTTGAGGCTGGGCCCCAGTGCCAGGACAGGGGCTGGGGGGACCCCAGACCCTGCTCAGTCCACGAAGCCCCCTGCCAAGGCAGACATCTGGAAACTCCTGGCCCTTCCCAGGGTCCAAGGGTGGCAGGGCTCACCTGGCTCAGCAGCCATGGGTGGTCCTGCAGCAGGCGGGCCCAGTCCGTGTCAGGGCTGACCCGGGCATACTGAAAGCGGTTCTGGATGGCCGAGGTGGTGCAGATGTACTTGTAGAGAAGCTCTTTGCCCGTCTGCTCCGAGATGGCCTTGGCGGACATGGCTACAGAGGAACCTCTGCTCCCTGCAAGACAGGCAGTGTCGGAGACTCAGTGTGCACAGGGACAGGAATGAGATGGCCGCAGATCCCGCCCCCAGCGGCCATGAAGCATCATGCTGGGTCTGGGCTTCTCTCTGGAGGGAGAAAGGGCTGCCCTGCAGGACAAATGAGTGCCCACCCCTGGCATGGCACGATGGCACTGACAAGGGCTCCCACTTCCTCAAGCTGGCCTTGCCTCCCCACACCCGACAAGCACACACCCCACCAGGTCTGGGCGAGGCCAGCAAGGTCATCGAGGCTCCCTGTGGGGACAGTGTGGATGGCCCCACCTCAGCCAATCCCCAAGCTAACTTCATCCTCCTGATCTAACTCCCCTTGACAAGGAATTCAGAGTGAGACACTAAACTCCCACAGTAAGCACGGAACTGACGACACCGTAGGACAGCAGTGACTGTGACCTCCACATATCCCAATGCCCTATGAGTCAGCCACTGCTGGCTCAGAGCAGAACAGAGACTTCTCTGGGGACCACCCAGCCCGTCACTTCCAAACAAGCTGAACAGTTCTGGTCACATGTGGAGAGCCTGGGGTACGGCTGCGACAGAGCACTTGCCTAGCATGTGCCAGGCCTGGGTTGGGTACCCCACTATTGCAGGGGGGCTCCCCACCAGCACTGAGGGCACTAAGCCCAACCATCCCTTAATGAGCACCTCAGAGGGACTCAGACCAGTATCCAAAAAGCCTACTCATCAACAGGACTGGAACCCCAACACTTACCAAGCCCCCCCAAAAAACACTATCCTTCCAAGGACCACACCTATCTGAAGGGTGTGTGATGTGAGTTCCCTGTCCTCCCCCATGCAACAGGCCATTGTGAGGGATTGGGGGGGAGGCAGAAAGCCAAACCCCACCAGGCCAAGAACTTGGCTCCAGACTACACCCATCACTCATCCCCTGGGACCCCTGCCCGGAGGCTGTTAGAATGCAGCACAGAGGGCCATGTTCACACAAAAGCAGTAGCGAAACCAGGCCCACTGGTGCACACTGTAGTCCCAGCACTGGAGAGGCTGAGGCAGGAGGAACACCGACAGTCGGAGGCCAGCCTGAACTACAAAATGGGTTCAAGACTAGCATGAACTGCATCATGACACCCTGTCTCAAAAAGACTAAATAAATAGACAGAAAAAAAAAAAAAAAAGCAGCTGCATGCAGGGCCAGCTGGGCATATGGCTAGGAGGCTGCCCTGAGGCTAGCCCTCCCAGCTGTCTGCTACTCCACTGCGTTGCAGGTCCCAAGCTGGTGGCTTCCCTACCTGTCTGTTCCAGATTGGAAAGTGGGGAAGGGGCTCAGGAAGAGCATCTCTGCCCAGCCCTGCTCATCTCTGTCAGGCCCAGAGGAGCCAACGCTCCACGGACCCACTCCCCCACCTCCACCCACTCCAGTGCCTTTCCCAACCTTGACTCAGACCAGAAAAACTGGTCCTGAAATCAAATGGGTACACCCCCATCCCCTTCAAAGCAGAGGGCAGAGCAAGCAGAGAGGAGGGGGCAGGAATGGCAAGATGGGAAGCCCCCAGCCCCTGCTCTCCAGGAGGCGGGACCTCCTGAGCAATCCAAACTTCTGCAGCTAACGATCACAATTTCCCAAGCCTCAGAGCAAATCGCAGACGCAACAGCCCAGCTCCTCAGGGTCTCTGGAGAGAAGAGGGCAGGGACTGACCACTATGGTACAGGACAGAGCTGCAACTTGACAAGAGGTTTTGCCTCGAGCACTCTGGCTCAGATGGGGAGGCTGCTGCAAAAGGGTGGCAGAGGAACAGGACTGATGTCCAGTCCTGCATGTTCACTAAGACAGTGGCTCAGTAAACAGACAGGGACTAGAGCCGGGGAGGCAGAGAGAAATCTCCGCTGCTTGAGAGCCTGACCTCTCCCAACTCAGGACTCACACTCTACAGAGAGATGCAACGGTGTGCACCACAGCCAGACATGAGTACGCCTAGAGCAACAGGTCATAGTACACACCAGCCTGGGCTTGGGGGCCCCCAATGCTGAGCCTTGTCCCCTAACTTTCCTTGGACCCCTAGACTGTCACCTGGTAACAGGTAAATGCATGAAGGTGAGAACTCAGCGTGGGGAACTGCGCCATGTGTGAGCGCTTTCTGGAAGGGAACATGGAGCTGAATGGGGTGCTTTCTGCAGACTGGGGTGACGCGGGAATGAGTTCACCCAGCTGCCCTGAGGCGGGCAGCAGCTGAATGAAAGGAGCCCGGTGCGCCAGGCGGGCACCGCTGGGACAGGGCCATGGCTGCTGGGAATGGCCAGGTGGTAACGGGGTCTCTCTTTCCCCTAGAAAGACTGCTAGGATCTGTAGGGTTGGGGTTCTCTAAGAACCAGGCCGACCCCGGAGTAAAGGGGCAGAATTACTCTGGTGCTCTATGCCCGCAGTGTCTGAAGAGATGGAGACACCGTCCAGGGTCTCAGGCTCTGCTCTCACCTTCCCCCTGCAGAAGTTTAGGGAGCTAAGGGGTGTGAGGTCCCCTCCAGTCTACCGCTGTCGCCCAGCACACGGTTCCCAAAGCCGCGCGTTAAGGCGGCGAAGTTAAGGCGTGGACAGTAGGACTGAGAAGGCAGGCGGCCGGGCGGACAAGTGTCCGGTGAGCCCCATTCCTCAGCTCCCTAGCAGACCCCGGGCAAAAGGCAGAAGAGGTGCCGCCAAGGCTAGCGAGGATGCGGGCGGCCGGGCTCCCCGGGAGGGCGGGCAGCAGCACCCTCCGCCCCCCCAGGACGTGGCCGCATCCGGACTCCGAGGCGGCTGGGAGGCACGAGGGCCGCACCCGGCCACTTGGCGCTCGGGAAAGGAGGGTCCCCAACCCAAGGCCTCCACACTCCGGCCACTCCCCACCCCGCCGCGGAGCTCCGCGGTGCCCACAGGCTGGGCCTAGAGCGGCCGTGTGACAAGCGAGGTGGCCTAGAAGAGCCAGGAGCCTCGAGGGCAAAGAGCGGCGGCGGCACGGCCCGCGAGACCCCCGGGACACGGCCATGAGGGCCACGCGGCTCGGGTCGAGTCCTCAAACTTCGGGCAGGTGCGGCCGCGCGCACCACACGGTTCCCGGCTGGAAAGGGAGCCGGGGGCTCCGGGACGGGGCCCGACCACCCGCTGTGGACGGCACCCGCACTCACGGCTCAGCGACGCTACGCTCCCGAACGCTCGACCCACGCCCGCGCTCCGGCCGCCCGCGGCCGCCCAGGATTCAGCTTTTGTCCGGATCCAGGGCGCCCCGCCCCGCCCGCATCAGCTCACGGCGGGGCCCGCGCCGCGATTGGCCACACGTGATTCCTAGCCTGAGCTTTGGGGCTCCTCCCCATTGGCTGCCGCCTCGGCCCCATCCTCCGAAACAGCTTCCCGGAGGCTGCTGGGACTTGTAGTCTGATATGCCCGCGGTGCCTGGGAGGCCGGCAGTGGGCGGGGCCTGAAGTGGGGAGATGGGCGGGGCTGCCTCGAGTGCAACATTGGCGGCCGGTTGCGCTGGCCTGATCCTTGCAGGGCCGGGCCGCCCGCCGCCTGATGGGGTCGTGTATCGAGGAGGTCCTGCCCGCGAGGCCTCCGTGCTGCTTCGGGGACCTGGCTGCCCCTTCCTCCCTCCCACGAGGGAAAGGAGACGTCCGCAGCCTTGCGCTTATAATTGGCCTTACCAAACCCAGTGGGGACACCTTTTTTTTAAGGTACTTAGAGAATTGAACCCGGGGCCTGCGCATGAGATATATCCTCTGGCCTCTTTATTTTGTATTTTGAGACAAAATCTCGCTAATTATTTAATTGACCAAGTGGGGCTCAAACCTGTGACTCCAAGATCAGGAGGTCTGAGGGGCTGGGAGACGGCCTATCAGGTCGACCGGCTTGCCTGGGCCGGTCAGGACTGAGCTGAAGTTCCAGCCTGCTGGGCCACCCGCAGCCCACCACTGAGCTCCCTCACTGCCGCCACCGACTTCTCTCCAGCTTCATGCAGAAAGATAGCCCCGTTCTCAGCACAGACTGGGGCGCCCAGGCTCTCGGGCGCTGCCAAAAACAGGTTGCCAGCCTGCCAGGAACCAGCAAACCTCAGCTCTGAGCCCGGAGCCAGAGCCACGCGCGAATGCACAGGTGGAGTCAGCACAGCATCGGGGATCAGCAGCTGGAGCCTGCCAAGCACTCTCGTCACACGTGCCAGGCAGTGCAGCGGCCATGAGACACCCTTGTGGACAGAGCTGTCCCCACATGCCTCTTTGTGGTCCCTTCCATCTTATTCAGCCTTTACAGAGAGCAGCTCCCACAGGGCTTGGTTGCCCACACTTGTCATTCCAGCATTCAGGAGGCTGAGACAGAAGGATGCTCGTGAATTTTCATGAATACTCTAGGCCAGCCTGGATTATATAAAATCATGTTACCCCCTCCCTCGGAACAAAAAATGACAGTTCCTGCTTTGTTCTCCCTCTTGCTGCTGAAATGGGGGGGTTGTCCCTGGTGACCTCCGCGCCTCCTGGATGGGGATGATGCCCCACACAGCACAATCTGTCTGTAAGTGTATCATTTATGCATCTTGCGGCTCTTCTATTTCTCCAATTTTGATCTGTGAACTTGGGTTGTTAACCATCCAGAAGAAAAGCTGATTAGTACCCTGCAGCATATGCAGTTGCTCTTTTTTGACACAGAATCTTGCCATGTCCACCTGGCTGGCTTCTTCTTTTTTTTTGTCTTTTTGAGACAGGGTCTCACTATGCAGTTCAGGCTGACCTTAAGCTCACTTTGTAGCTCAGGCTGGTCTTGAACTCACAACAGTCCTCCTGCCTCAGCCTCCTGAGTTCTGGGATTACAGGCATGCACCACCACGCCTGGCCTGGCTGGCTTCTGACTCAGCGATCCTCCTGCCTCAGCCTCCCAGGTGCTGGACAGGTGTGCACCAAACCATCCAGCTCAGCCACTTCTGTCACCAGATGGCTGGAGACACAGAAGCTCCTCGGGGACAATCATCATGGCCTGCTGGGGTGGAGCCTCCCTCCCAGGAGCCAGGACCCCTCTCTGCAGTCTGGTGGCAATCACCACCCCCACGAAGCTGGGTCAGTCCCTGGACTCGAGTTTCCCTCCGTGAACAACCTGCTCCTCTCCAAGCCAGCTGGCAGAAGTCACCCGCCCCACCTCTGCTCTCAAACCTGCCCCAAGCCCCAGGATACTCTTGTGAAGTTCCCACTTTGCAGGTGGCCCCCGTGTGCACACAGAGCCCCTTGGCCAACTCATCGACCTCCTCCGCCTTATTGTGAGCTGCTTTATCATTTCTGTTCATTATGTGTTTGTTCCTTTCTTTTTTTGTTATTATTTCTGCCTCTTGTCTCGCCTTCCAGATTCTGGAATTAGAAATTCTCTCCAAGCCAGGTGAGAGCAGAGGTCACCAGGCCTGTCAGGCCAATTTGTCCACCAGTTGAGGAAGGTGCCTGAGCCCAAGTACATGGGTCTTCAGGCTGGAAGCACATTCAAGGACGAGAAGCCCAGAGAGCTGACTCTCAGCACCTCCACCACAGGGCCACAGAGTCCCAGCCCACCGGGCCAGGCTTGGCAATGCACACCTGTCATGCCAGCACTTGGGAGACTGAGGCCAGAGGATCGCCACAAGTTCAAGCCCAGCATCGGCTAGGTAGCAACATCTGGTTTCAAAAAACAAACGAACAAAAACCCAAAGGTAAATGAGAAAATGAACGGGCAGAGCTGAGCAGATACAGCGCTCAATGCCCCATTGGTTTCCCCTGCCCAGATGCCCAGGGCCCGGGGCAGCCCAGCCCAGCTGGGGCTGGTGCTGTGGCCTGAGGTCCTGCCTGTCACCAGCCTGCGCGCTTCATGGTGAAACCCGAAAAGGGCCGTGCAGCTCCACCAGTACCACACACCTGCCAAGGAGCACCAGGCATTAGGATGGCTGCTTCACTGTGCTTTTTAAGCCTGTTTTATTGAGATGCAATTAATGTTCCACAAACAGCCCATGAGCAGTGCCCAGGTAGACAGGTTTAACATGTGTGGCCCCTACTGCAATTGAGACCTAGCTGTTGCTCTCACAGGTACTCTGACCCTTTCTGCTGGGCCAGTACTTTAGCTCCTGGCTATTGAACTTACTTTGTTTTGCTTGTTTCTTTTCTTTTTGGTACTGGGGCTTGAACCCAGGGCCTTCACACTAAGCTGCATCCCCAGCCCTTTTATAAATTTATTTTGAGAGAGGGTCTCATTAAATTGCCTAGGCTGGACTACAACTCGTGATCTTCCTGCCTCGGCCTGCCAGGGTGCATGGATTACAGAGGTGCCTGGCTCTGTTTCTTTTAAAAGCATATTTAGGGGCTGGGGAGATGGCTCAATAGAATAAGTGCTTCCCTGGCAAGTGTAAGGGCCTGAGTTCTTTTGGGGGCATGGTCTTATTAGGTTCACTTTGTATCCTAGGCTGGTCTCAAGCTCGCAGTGATCCTCCTGCCTCAGCTTCCCAAGTACTGGGATTACAGGCCTGCACCACCGTGCCCAGCCTTGCCTATTTTCTTATGGGTCATCTCGACTCTGTTCCCTGGGAACCACATACTGTATTGAGAACTTTCGGGGCAGGGAGTAGTGGTGCATGCCTGTAATGCTAGCACGCTGGGAGGGTGAGGCAGGCAGGTTGCAAGCTTAAGCCTGGGCAGCTCAGTGACAAGTTTGGGATAATCAATACTATGAAGGTGAGAACCTGGCACACCCACATGCCGAACCCCAGTCCCTTTCGTGTCATCTCCCAAGCACTTGCTTCCCTGGGTGCCATCCCTGATTTTGTTTTGCTCTGCTAATTATTTACACTGTGGGTGTCTCACATAAGACAGACCATACCGCTGGTGACCTTCTGCACCCGACTTCCTTAGCACAGCTGGTGCAGGCAGCTGAATTACATAGACATATCACAGGCGGTTGGACAGGGCCAGGACCTCGAGGGAGATAACACGGAGGGCGAGATACCCTACAACTGCAGGAGGGACGGATGCGCCTGCTGTGGGTCAGACCTGGAGACCGAGATCCAGAACACGCTCACCTCCCTGAAGATAAGCCTCCAGGACTGATCATCACCCCGAGGGAGCCAGGGAGTGCCACTAACTGACTGCTGCTGGCTACCGGATAAGCTCCTGTTCTATATTTGTGCCTGCTTGCTACAGGACTAGCTTCCCCATTTCATCCTGGATTTCACAATTTTACCCGAGTAGTGGTGCTCTCAACCTTATTGGCTGGCCGAGGTTTGCCCCACCTCCTGTGCTATGGCTTCCACCTTAGACCTGCCTCATGGTTTTACTCTGTAAGAATCCCTGGAGGGGCCTGGAGAGATGGCTCAGTAGAATAAGTGCTTGCCTGGTAAGTGCAAGGGCCCGAGTTCAATCTCCAGTTACACACACACACACACACACACACACACACACACACAAATCCCTAGAAAAGGCAGATTCTGGGGCAACTCATTCAGGCCCCTTTCTGTCTTTCACTTGGACAGGAGCTTCCTTTCCCCCAATAAATATATTCTGCCCTTAACCTCCATTTGTTCCTAAAATTCATTCTCCAGTTTTAGAACAGTTTAGAGGGCTCGGCTAGGCACCTTTCAGGCTAGGAGTTTCACTCCGCTATCGACATAGTCTCAAGAGCCCCACTTTCCTGTGACCAAGGAGTAGATCTCTCACTCGCACTGTGGAGGGTGTAGTGGGGAATTCACAGAAACCCCCGTGTGAGAGAGCTCTCAGTGGAGCTGGCCCCTTGCCCCTCGCAGGCGTTCACTAGCTGTAGGAGCCAAAGTCATTTCCCCCTGTGGTCTTTTGCCTGGAAGTTGTTTCAGGGTAAGAAGTACCAGTGCCAGGGCTCCCAGTAGACTAAGGGGAAACCGCAAAGCAGACCAGGAGAGGGCTGGTGAAAGGCGTTCCAATCAGCCCTGCCACGCAGGGAGGGACAAAGACATCCAAAACTTCAAGGCTTTCTTGTGAGGGGCGGACACAGGCTTTGCTTTTGTGATTTTGTTTTGAAGCAAGATTTCACTGTGTAGCCCAGGCTGGCCTTGTACGCACAGCAGTTCTCCTGCTTCAACCTCCAGGCACAAGCACCACCATACCAGGCAGCTTTTACAGGGTTTTACAGAAAAAAACAAAGGCACAGGCTGCAAGACCTGGAGAGCAGATGACCCCTCCTGGCGTGGCCGGAGTGACTGGTATCTTGGGACTGGTTCTGTGAGATTCCAGGACTGTCACCTTCACTTGAATGAGACAGGACTGCAATTCCAGCTTTCAGGAAGCTGAGGCAAGAGGGCTGCTGCAACTGGAGGCCAACCTGGCTACACAATGAAACTCTATCACCGAAGGAAGACGGAAAAAAAAAAAAAAAAAGGGAATCTGATCCAAAGTTTTAAGGTAATAAAATAGACAAATACAAAACATGAAGAACGAGCCAGGTTTGGTGGGATAGACTTGTGATCCCAGCACGAGGATTCTAAGATGGAGCCCAGCCTGGGCAATTGCAATGCTTTCAAATTTTTTAAATGGGGGTTTTGCTCAGCGCAAGACCCCTGGCTTCACTCCCGAAGGCAGAAAATAGATAAGCAAGCGCAGCCACTAAGAGCCTGTCCCTTCCTGGAACTCAGCGGCTGCCTTGACCTGGGGGCTGCCCACGTGTCCACCACGCGTCCACCCAGTGAGCGTTGAGGGTGGCATGTGCGCTTGCGCAAGTCCTGGGGGCGTGGCCAGGGCTGAAGTCGCTAGCGTCTCCCGGTTGCTAGGAGACGGATTTACACAAGCCAAGCTGAAGTTCTGCGGCTTCTTTCTCTGCTCCAGCGACCCCAGGCCCAGCCGCGATGGCGGACTCCGAGGCCGAGGTCCTGCGCAGCACCTTTCCCTCCTACATGGCGGAGGGCGAGAGGCTCTATCTGTGTGGAGAGTTCACGAAGGCCGTTCAGAGCTTCAGCAACGTGAGTGGGCTGTGGGCCTCTCCATCCAGGGTAGCCTGGACTCCCCGGAACGCGGGGTCCGGATGCTGCCCAGGCCGCAGGATCCTATCTGTGTAATTCTTTCTCACTCCTAATTGATAAGACCAAGCATGGCCAGGCATGGTGGCACGCGCTTGTAAGTCCAGCACTTGGGAGGCTGAGGCAGGAGGATCATTGCAAGGAGGATCAGTGGGCTATGAAGTGAGCTCAAGGCCAGCCTGAACTGCCTGGTGAGATCCTGTTTGCAAAAAAGACGAAGACCAGTCGCAGGCAAGCCCTGTGCTTGGAGCACCCCGGCCCCTAAACTGCGTATCACTGACCTGCATCTTCACACACATACACACACCCTTTTATTTTGAGGCAAGGTCTCACCAAATCATTAAGTCGTCCAGGCTGGGCCGGAGCGCATGATCCTTCTGCCTCACCCTTCTGGGTGCTGGGCTGACAGGTGTGCACCACTATGCTCCCAGCATGCTCTTTTTCTGTCAGTTTGTACTTATGTCTTTCATTCTCCAAATTAACAGTGACCTCACCTCTACTTTCATTTAAATGTTCCACGGCTACCCTTCCACAGCGCAGCCTCAGTTTCCTCGTCCTCACTGGCCAGGAGGCTGCCTGTGAGTGGAGGCTGCCAAATCTCTGGTGAACAGTTGCTTATGGAGAGAAGATGGTCAGTAACTAATTAGCATCATTAAAATAACCTTAGTTAGAGCTGAGGTGATAGTTCAGTGGTATAAGCGCCTATCTGGTAAGTGCAAGGTCCTGAGTTCTGATCCCTGATACTGCAAATAAATAAATAACTTTAATAAAAATTAGTTTTAGAGCTGGGCATGGTGGCGCAGGCCTGTAATCCCAGCACTCGGGAGGCTGAGGCAGGAGGATTGTTGTGAGTTTGAGACCAGCCTGAGCTACAAAGTGAGCTTAAGGCCAGCCTGAACTGCATAGTGAGAC
>PVKA01022946.1:0-36330 GCA_004027165.1 Ctenomys sociabilis | reverse complement strand
TTTATGTCCTTTATATGGGTCAGTAAAAATTTGGTAGATTTCCTATCTGTTTCACTTCTGGAAACATAATTAGTTAGCCAATACTGGAAGTCTATACATTGTTATCCCACACTCTTTATCTTCGGTGCTGGAGATCAAATTCAGGACCTCCCACTTGCCAGGCAGGTGCCCTCCCATGCCCTTAAAATCATTCCTAGTCCTGTTTCTCAGACCTCTACCTAGAAGAATTAGACAATTCAAGAAGCTGTTTGGGAGTGTAGCATGCTTCCTCTCAGGTCATGCTTTAGAGCTCGCCTCTAGAAGCCTTCTGAAAGCTGAGTCTGGTAAGAAACCCAGAAACCAATGTGGGTGGGGAGGTTGGGTCCTGAGGGGCAGCCACGTCTCTGCTAAATGCATGAGGGGAATCATTACTATTTTCATATTCAATTGCAAAGTGAGTTTCCTTAGGCAAAGGTAGAGAGGCCAGCACTACAGATCGTGCAGGTGGGAATGCCTCTTCTGCTAAGGATGAAGAAATCTCTTTCTCTGGTGCAATAATCTCATCAGAATCCAGGAGTTTAATTCCACCAGCTTTAATTTTTTTAAATTTCCACCAACATCTGTACTCTAATTTATAAGATCTTATTGTTTTCCAACCAGTGCCCTCATTTTGACTACAGGTACTCTTTGAGGCTGAGGGCTAAATTCATGTATAATTCAGCCAATCACATTTCAGGAACTCTAGGATTTTGGCAACTTCGGGTTTAGGACTAAAGGAGAGAAAGTTCTCCTTCAGGACATACTGAGAAGCATTTAGATTGTTATGTGACTGGAACTCACTTTTTTTCCTTTAGAAGTTTGTCCACAGATGCTAAGGGTAACCAGTCAGCACTACATATTTTTTTTCCCCAAAAGTATTCAAAATTACCTCATATAGAGGACTCAGAGAGATGGCTCAGTGGAATAAATGCTTCCCTGGCAAGTGCAAGGGCCTGAGTTCAATCCCCAGTTCTGAAAAAAAAAAAAAAAAAAAAAAAAAAAAAACTGCTTATAGAGTCACTAAATCCCTAGTACCTCACAAGTAGCCAAAACGGAAAATCAAATAGGTTTATGATGGGTGTTACTTTATATAGTTCACATCATGGACTGTCATCTCTGCACTTTATCACAGGGTGAGATGGTGACAACTTTAGATCTCATCAAATTAGAGTATGAATTCCAGAAAACACTAAACCATTTAAATTGGAATTCTGTTTCTCCACTAAATCTTTTGGAGGAAGAAAAAAAAAAAATTTTTTTTAATGTATTTGGTACAGGGTCTTGCTGCAAAGCTCTGGCTTCTAGCGATTCTCCCGTTTTCAGCCTCACCAGTGCTGGGATGACAGGATGTGACATCATGCGTAGGTTCAGTGCCAGATAACAGGGCTCAGAGGTGGGGCCAGGGTGGTAGGGTACTGGGGATCAAATCCCAGTCCCTGAGCTTGCCTAAGCTGGTGCTTACTCCACTGAACTGCCTCACCAGCTGTGGCAGAAATCTAAAAGACATGGGGTTAAGCAGGGAGCTCACGAACAAAAACCAAACTACCTGGGAAATACTTCAACCATTCAACAGTTGGGATCTCATCTTTTTGGAAAGTTTCTGAACGTCAAAAGAAGTCACCAACAGAATGAAAAAAACCCCACAAATTGGGAAAATATTTGTAGCTGACATCTCTCAGAATAAGACTTCTAACTAGAACATATAAGGGATTAAAAAAAAATCAAGACCCTGAAATTTAGAGGCCCATTCCAAAAATGGGCAACTGAGATGAATATATACTCAGATTAAGAAATACAAGTGGCAAATAAATATATTAAAAATGTTCAACATTATTGGTCATTCCAGAGATGCAAATTAAAACAACACTGAGAATTTATCTCACTCCACAATGAATGGCTATCATCAAGAAGTCAGCCAATAACAAATGCTAGAGGAGCTATAGGGAAAAGGAACCTTTCTGCACTGCTGGTAGGAGTACACACTGGCACAAGTTCTTTGAAATCAGTGTGGAGATTCCTTAAAAGCGAGGACCTGAAGTTCCACTCAATCCAGCCATTCCCCTGTTACGTATTTTTTCAAATGAACTGAAAACACCCTACCACGATGCTTTACATGCACCCATGTTTATAGTAGTGTGATTTATCATAGCTAAATCTTGGAAATAACCCAGATGCCCATCAACAGAGAAATGGATAAAAAAAGAGGTGGTATTTTTATACAATGGACTATTACTTAGCTATAAAAAAGATAAACTTGAGGTTTTCATAGGTAAATGGATGTAAGTAGAGACCATATTGGTAAGTGAAATAAATCAGACCCACATGTGCAGACACTGTATTGTCTTGCTAGTGTAAGAACCTCAAAGTGTAAATAAAATATGAAAGGTATAATAAATGTAAAAGGAAAAGAATTTGGTTAATGTGAAGGGAAAATGGGGATGAAGGAAAGGATGAAAGGAAGAAGAGAGTCAGGTGTGGTGGCCCACGCCTGCAATCCCAGCACTCAAGCTGCAAGTTCAAGACCAGCCTGGGCTACAAAGTGAGCTCAAGACCAGCCTGAACTGCATAATGAGACACTGTCTCAAAAAATAAAATAAAATAAAGGGGAAAAGGAAATATTTATGTATATATGAAGGATAGTTTGGATAAATTGTGCTGCTGATTTATACTGGTCTTTTGAAAGGAACAGTGACTGCTTTTTTTTTTTTCCTCCTTTTTATTCACTTTTATGTATTTTATACAAGATCTCATTACACAGCTCAGACTCGTAGTGATCCTCCTGTTTTCAGCCTCTCCAGCGCTGGGATTACAGGTGTGCACCACCACGCCCACATGCAGTCCTCGCGGGCTCAGCGCTCCCTGGAGGCGGGAAGGGGCTGGCACGGCAGGGCGCTTAGTCCGCTGAGCTGCCTCGCCAGTCCTTTTTCTCCTTTTTAATGTCTTGTAAGTTTTTGTTTTTTGCCAATTTTACATGTTGATATCTAGTACAGTGGTCCCTCCCTTATTGCGGAGACTCAATTAGCGAAGCAGCGATTACATATATATATATATATATATATATATATATATATATATATATATATATATATATATATATATGTAATTTGGCGGCACTGGGGATTGAGCTTGAGCCCTTGTGCTTCCCAGGGAAGCGCTTATTCCACTGAGCCATCTCACCGGCCTGTTTTATATATATTTTAAGGCTTTATAGACTCTTCCCACACTTCTACAAATCTTTCCCACACTTTTAGAAAGACTTGTAAGGTTCTTAACTGTTTTCTAAACTCATAAACCTACATAATCTTAACAACATTTGTATATTGTATGGTATTGCAAAATCCCACAATACAGCAATAAATAATTTGGATTAATATTTTTTGAAAACCTGCAAAAGAGTCTGCAAAAATCCAACCATGAAATAATGATGGTCTACTGTAATCTAAACAACTAATTTGAAGATAATATTATGCAATATAACAACCACTGTCAAATTCCTATTATTTTATTTAGTGAAATTTTACTTCATTTTTTTTTTTTTACCATTTCATATTCTCTTTAAAAAATAAAATAGCTGGGCGTGGTGGTGCATGCCTGTAATCCCAGCACTCGGGAAGCTGAGGCAGGAGGATTGTTGTGAGTTCGAGACCAGCCTGAGCTACAAAAGTGAGCTTAAGGCCAGCCTGAACTGCATAGGGAGACCCTGACTCAAATAAAAAATAAATAAATAAATAAAATAAAAAAATAAATATAAAAAGAAAAAAGAATACTGTTTCTCAATAACCACTCCTGCTGCCACAATCTGTATTAGTTAAGCCTCTCTTAGAGAATGGAATCAATAGAAAATATATGTGTAATTATGCAAGGGGATTTATTAGGGAGGCTTACAACACCGAAGGCCGGAGAGTCCATAGTGACCACCTGCATTCTGGAGAGGCTGATGATCAAGTAGCTGCTGATCCCAAAGCGGAGTCTGGAAAGCAGAGGGTCGAGGATGCGGCACCAGTCCAAGGTTGAAGAAAGACCTAGAAGCATACTGTAGAGTCCCGGATGTGAGTGCACTGGAAGGCTGAACAAACGGAAGACTGAGGTCTATAGGTGGTGGTGACGACTGAGGATGTTCCAAAATGCGCACACTGCTTCCTTCTTTCCCTTTTTTATCCATGCAGACAATGAGCCTATTGGTTGGTGCCACCTACATCTCTCTTTCCTCCCTGGTTTGCTGGCCTACAAGTCAATCATCCGGAGATGAGCTCAGAGCTGTGCTTTACTAATCTGCTAGGTTACTCTTAGTCCATTCAAGTTGATATAGCATGACTGCTAGTCACAGTTACCATGAAATCCTTACTTAATAGCACGAGTGAATTTTTTTTTTTTTTTTTTTTTTTTGGCAGGACCGGGGATTGAACTCAGGCCCTTGCCTGAGGAAGTGCTTATTCCACTGAGCCATCTCCCCAGCCCCACAAGTGAATAAGAAAAAAATAAAATATTGCTTTGCTTTCCTGGGAAAAGTGTAGAGCTACGCACAAAATGATGAAATTGTAACTTGCGATTGTTTGCCTCCCACCCAATTCAGGCATTGAGATTTTAATCCCTAATGCAATTGTGCTGAGAGGGCTTAGCAGGAAGTGTGTGGGGTTAATGGACTAATGTTGCTAGGCTTTCAGGAGAGGGTTCTCTAGCTTCTGCTACATGGAACCCAGAAGTCTCCCTCGCTAGAGGAAATATCAACATGGCACCATCTCACAACCAGAGACACGATCTTCTAGTGTATTAATTAGTCTTTGACTTCCTAGCTTCCAGAGTTGTGAGAAAAAAGGTTTGTGTGGGGAAGAGCAGGGACTGGAGATTTAACCTACTCCCTGCACATTGGCTACATCCCTTGCATGTTAAAAATTTATTATTACATTTTATTTTGACACAGGGTCTTACTAAATTCCTAAATCTCCCAGGCTGGGCTGGAACTTCCTCAGCCTTCCGGAGTTCTAGAACTATAACCATGGGTCACCATGTTCAATTTAAATCTCTGTTCTTTTTTTTTTTTTTTTTTTTTTTTTTTTTTTTTTTTTTGCGGAACCAGAGATTGAACTCAGGCCCTTGCACTTGCCAGGGAAGCGCTTATTCCACTGAGCCATCTCCCTGGCCCCAAAATTTCTGTTCTTAGTAAATTATCCATTCATTTTCTTTAGCATCAAGTTACATGTGCTTGACTCTGTTCTTTGTGTCTTCTCAGAAAACTTTCAGGATCAAGCAATTTCTGGCCAAGAAACAAAAGTAAAATTGCCCCACTTCCTAGAGGATTTAGATAAAAACAGATGATAAAATCAGGTGCAACTCCAAGAGGAGACACTGGAGAGCCAAGTTGAGTCTCCAAGGAATTGCCCATGAGGTGGCACGAAGGTTTATGTTGAACCAAGTTCACTATCATCTTACTACACCAACTTGAAAACATTATCGCTGGTGAGTTGAAAATGTTTCATTAAAAAAATGCTTTTTTTCTTTTTTTTTAACTTCAGCGTTCTGCATTCATAGGATAATTTAATAATGTGTAAGTTTTCTTTATAAAAAATATCCACTCTTATATAATATTCTGCAAAATGGGCAAAGGTAGACAGACCTCACAGTATAGACAAATATTGGGTTTTGTTTGTTTTTGTTTGTTTGTTTTGTTTTTGTTACTGGGAATGGAACTCAGGACCCCCCTCACACTTGCCAGGCAGGTGCTGTGCTGCTAAACTATATCCCCAGCCCCTTAGACAAACATTAACTCAAATAGGTCAGAGACATAAATGTTTAAGCAAAACTTATAAAATTTCTAGAGAGAAAAGTTACATTCTTATGATTATGGGTTTGGCAATAGCTTTATAGACATTGACACAAAAAAATTCAACAAGAGAGAAAAAGTAAAGCTGAGCATGGTAGTGCACACCTATAATCCCAACACTCAGGAGGCCAAGGCAGGAGGATTGCTGCGAGTCCAAAGCCAGCCTGGGCATGTACACCTATTGAGATATCACTTCAGACCCACTGGGGTTGCCATAATAAAATAAAGGAAAATAGGAAGTAAGGAGGTAGAGAAATTAAAACTCTCAGGAGAAGTAGCAATGACAAATAAAAATATCAAAAAAGTGAAAGAAAAAAAAAAAGAACACACACTCAGAGGGCCAGCCAGATAGCTCAGCAGAGCCCAGCAGCCTGCTGTGTGGGCCCTGCACCCAGGGCACACTGAGACGGTGACTGAAACTGGGCGTGGTGGCATAGGCCTGTAATCCCAGCACTTGGGAGGCTGAAAACAGAAAGATCACTATGAGTCTGATCTACATAGTGAAACCCTATAGATCCTATAGACCTTGTATTAAATACTTAAAAAAATTAAAATTAAAATTAAAAAAAAAAAAAAACTAACTTAGCTGGGTGTGTTGGCGTATACCTGTAATCCTAGCACTCCAGAGGCTGAGGCAGGAAGATAGCCATAAATTTGATCCAGTCTGGATTATGTAATGAGTTCAGAGCCAGCCTGAATTATGGAGCAAGATCCTGTCAAAAAACAAAATTAAAAAAAAAAAAAAACCAGCTTCAATTTTTAACACAGAGAAATATATTTTAGAGAAATGCAGAAATTTCTTGAGCTGGGAAGAACAGAGAAGTTTAACATGGCAACATTACCGAGTTATTATATGCCTTTCCTCTGAGAATCAAATGACTCTCTATTGTGGCTCAGGAACCTCCAAGATAAGCTATTTCAAAATGCAGCCCAAAGAGTTAGAGAGAGAGAGAGAGAGAGAGAGAGAGAGAGAGAGAGAGAGAGAGAGAGAAACATGGACACAAAGCTTTGTATATGGGGGAGGCATTGAAGGGAGGGAAATGGGGGGAAAACAAGTTATATCATGTACAGATACAAATTCTCTACGATGAATATGATCATTATGTTTACCTAAAATGTACCAATACAATCTGATATCAAAAAAGTGCAGTCCAGCTGGGTATGGTGGTGTACACCTGTAATCCCAGCTATTTGGAAGGCAGGAGGATCGCAAATTTGAGTTAAAGGCCAGCCTCAGCACCTTAGTGAGACCCTGTCTTAAAATTACAAAAAAAAGAGGTGTAACACAGTGCAGCGTTCTTGCCTAGCTTTTGGAGGGTCTGTGATCAATCCTTAGTATCTCCAAAAAGAATATAAAACATAAAGTCCTGAAGAGTTATCATAGATTACCATTATGAGTATTGCAAATAAAATGCCAGCGAATGGGGCAGTCACTGCTGGTACAACATAGACTTTAGGTTTATTAAAATTAGGTCTATTAACGAAATTTGTTTAAAAGGTATGCTCTTGTTTTTAGAAATGCCGACCCTGAATATTGCATTCACC
This sequence comes from Ctenomys sociabilis, assembly GCA_004027165.1. Lineage (NCBI taxonomy): Eukaryota > Metazoa > Chordata > Mammalia > Rodentia > Ctenomyidae > Ctenomys > Ctenomys sociabilis. Next base: position 28,946 of record PVKA01022946.1, on the reverse strand, counting down.
TTCAGTGAACTAAACTTTGGGCATAGGTATGTGATTTATAGCCAAAGCCTTGTAAGAAATAAGGTCACAAATGTGAAATGCCTATATTGTTTTTTTTAATATAAAAACTTATTACTGTTGTGTTTTCATCATCAAAATGTATGATCCCAGTCTTCTGCTTTTGTACAGGAAAAAGGCTTTAATCACCTTACGTAGACTCCAGGAAGGTCACCAGTAGCATGACCTTCAGTACAAAATCCAGCATCTCCAAACGTCACTGTTTTCCTCAGTGAAGTACAAACACCCATTGTTAAGCCCCACAGAGGTGATCTTCTTACCCTTTTTGATTGATTGGACCCTGACACACTTTCAGATGGCAGAATTTGACTGTTTGGCTTCAACACCTGCTTTGTCCATCGCAATTTCCTTTGCATGGGAAGCACCTCCAAAAGAGCTGGCCTTTAGGACTGTGCTCCGCAGTGCCTCTTGTGTTGCTTAGCAACCATATTTGTGGTCCTGTCATTGACCACCTAGGCTATAAAGACCGTAACACCTGCCCATCCTGCCAGCACTGCAGGCCTAAGAGTGAGGTGCTGCAGGAAGGAGGGACTGTATTCTTCAATCTGGGAGTGCTGGGAGTGCTGACGGTGGTGAAGGATGCTGGTGATTAAACTCACAGCTTCCGATGTGATAACCACCCGCTCTACTGCTGAGTTTTACCCCCAGATCCTCTTCAATTTCTATTTTGGCATAAGTCTTCCATGAATGAAATAGTTTAAAATTAACCAGAAACAAATTCTATAACTTAAAGAATAAATGCCTATATATCTTATCTTTACTGGTCCTCCATAAGCATATTTTTTTTTTTTTTCAGACTAGCTCATTGCATTATTTACCTGTTTGACCCTAACTGTATAACTAGACTTTCTGATCTTCCTTTGGAGTTGTCAAAGGTCAGTAGTTTTTGACACCTGGCCCATAACTTACCCAATTAAATCAAGATATCTTAAGGATGCATCATTGTTGACCATCACCCTCTGTTCACTTTGAAATATAATCCAGGGGCTTGGGAGATGGCTTAGTTGAATAACTGCTTTCCTGGCAAGTGCAAGGGTCTGAGTTCAATCCTCAGTTTCACCAAAATAAATAAATAAATAAATAAATAAATAAATAAATAATCTAAAAGCTTATTAACATACTTTGAACCTTCTGTCTGCGCTCCTAGAGAAGGAAGTGTACATGTGTATTATATAACATATTTATTTCACATTTAGCAGAAAGTTCATTGCGATCTACTACATTTACACTGATTAGGAGCATGGCTCATAACAAGATTTATTCTTTGACCTTGGCAGGGACAGCTGCAAGGTGAGTCCCCATGTGGCTTCTCCTCCTGTTGGCAGCCAGTTGAACTTCTTGACCTTTTTCTAAAAGATCAAAGGAAGAAGCTGCCAAGAATCTGAAGATACAGGCTGTGGAATATTTATAAAATATTTTGAAAATTTAGGGGATAGAAAGGATTATAGGGATGTAATACACAGATACAACTCGGATGCTTCTCTAGGTGCTAACTTTTCCTGTAGTCATGGTAGATTTTGCTTTTCTCCTCTCATCAATGGCATGGCATTAAGCACACAAAAAGCAATCACTAGCCTGCCTAATTATAAGGGGTGCATTGTAAAAAAGCAACTCACCTTGCAAAGGGCTGCGATGATTGAGGGAGCATTATTATAAAGATTTACCAGTTGGAAGTAGAAATTATTTTGCCACATAAGTATGTGATCAACTAAAGATAAAATAATCTCTATAAATCAGTGTTTTCTTTTAAAATTATAATAAATCGAATACATTTTTATCAGTATAGCATGTATCTCCAAGCCAAACTGAACCATGTCCATTGTATTGAACAGGTAGGCTGCTGGAAAGTCACCTAGAAAGTGGCAAGAAGTTTGTATTTTTGTTTTCCAGTTGAGTTTTGTGTCTCAGATATAGGACCTGAGCATAGTATAAGCACTATTGAAGAGCTAATGAAAGGGGACACATAAGAGAAGAAAAGAGAATTTATGTTATTTATTTATTTATTTATTTTTCCTTAAGGCAGGTTCTTGCTACATAGTGTAGGCTGGTCTTGAACTTGCTTATGTAGCCCAGGCTGGTCTCAAACTCATGCATATCCTCTTGCCTCAGCCTCCTGAGTGCTGGGATTTTGAGCATGTGCCACCATACTTGGCCTGATTTTTATTCTTTATGAGGAAAAAACAGCATGAATTTTGAACACATTGACTTTTCCTGACATATGCTTGTTTTTACTTTTTATTGAACATTCTTGGCTCCTCTTATACTTTTCATTTCCTAGGAACAATGCATGCATCTGTTTGAGATGCTGATGAATTTCAAAGCGAGTAGCACACACAGCTTTCTTCCTAGCTTCTCCATCACCTGCAGGAGCTCCTGATCATTTCCTTTACTTACACCTCCCTGCACTACAGCAAGGCATTATTGAGCACTGGGTAGCATATTCAGTATTAAGCTTTCTTAATTCAGCTGAAGTCCAATTCCAAAAACATTTTCACATTAAATATTTATGAAATATTTGATTTTGAAAATTTAGGGTATAGGAAGGATTATGGGGATGTAATACACATGGGATACAATGGCTGGGATACTTCTCTGGCTGCTAACTTTTCCTGTGATTTTTTGTAGATTTTTGTTTTTCTAATCGCATTAATGGCATGGCATTAAGCACACAAAAATATAAAAATTAGTTTCATCATTTACAAAATGTAAGTGTGCAATGGGTAATCTCTTTGATTTTATGACTTGTTTTGAAACAGGACTTGCCTATGTAGCTCAGGCTGCCTTGAGCTCAAAAGCTCCTGCCTAGGGCCAGCCAGATAGTTCAGCCAACTCAAGCACCTGCTTAGGCAGAAGCAAGTATGGGGTTCTATCTCCCACGTGCCTTGCCAGCCCACCCCCAGGGTGTGCTTCACTGTAAACCCAGTGCTTGGAAGACGGAAAACAGGAGGAAGTCTGAGCTGCACAGTGTGACCCTATAACAAATACAAAAATGAAAAAAAGAAAAACAAAAGAAAAGCTCTTGTCTCCTCCTAATCATGACTCTATGATTTTATTTTCCATCATGGGAACCATTTTTGGTTTGCCTGTGAGTCTTGACTTTAAGATTGACATCAAAGGGTATTTAATGAACAACTTTTTTCATAACTTCAACTACCATAAGGTTATGAGATGCTTATTGTAAGTTTCTAAGTGTCAGGAGCAGGGGTGTAGCTCAGTGATCAGCATGTGTGAACACTGAGTTTAATCCCCAGACTGAGAACAGGATGGGAGGGAAGAGAGTCTAATGCTCTTACTAATTCCCTAAGAATTTGGACTTGGTGTCATGTGACTATAGGGAGAAATGAAGTCGAAGATGACTACACTTTGGTTCAGACTGAGGAGGACTGTTATTTTTGGTGGATATTAAGTCCGAGTCAGCAAAATTGGGGGCAAGAGCACCTCATTGGTCTCAGAGTAAATAACTTGAGTGTAAAGACCAGTGCTGGTTGGTATAAATGACTTAAATAACCGCATGTCCACTGCTGTGTATTTTGTGTTGGGCAGAGACTAAGTGGCCAAGAACTGCTGTGAGAATAAGTGAGGTAGAGGCCTAAGCAGCACCTGAGAATAAAGGCAAGTTCGATCATTTCTACAACTCTCTCTTTTTGTCCGGCTACCTAAATCTCAAGGGAACCTTCCCCCACCCTACCTCCACCCTTACTGCACCAGTGACATGACAATTGCCACTGTTAGCATAGCCTGGACCAAGGCAGAAGCCTTATTAAAAGGAGGTCCCCATAGCAATGGTTTTTTTAAAAAAGGAACCAGTCTACAGCAGAGCACTGAAAGAAGAGATATATGCTGCTTATAGATCATGTCCAGTGGCCAAGGATACAGCTCAGGGGCACAGTGCCTTCCTGGCAAGTATGAGGTCCTAAGTTTCATTCCTGATACCCCCCCACCTCCACCCCATGGTGCCCAGAAAGAATGGATGCTACCAAGATAAGACAGTTCACCAATGCAAAGAGTGAAGTAGCTGGAGACCAAGCCACTTCCCTGAAGGAAGGCAAGGCCCTTTAGGTGGGGACACAGAGAAGAAAGCAGTGAGCTATAGCCCAACAAGACCATGAAGATAAAGCCAGGCGTGGTGGCGCAGGCCTGTAATCCCAGCACTCGGGAGGCTGAGGCAGGAGGATTGTTGTGAGTTCAAGACCAGCCTGAGCTACAAAATGAGTTTAAGGCCAGCCTGAACTGCATAGTGAGACCCTGTCTCAAAAAGACAAAAAAGAAAAAAAAACCATGAAGATGATGAAGAATTAGAATTGGACCAAGAGCCCACTTCCAGTGGCTTCAGGTCCCAGTGTAGGGTCCATATAGAATCTAAATCTGAATCCAAGTCAGAGCTAGAGGCAGGCCAAGGCCTAGGCCAAGCCACTACAAGGAAAGCAACAGGTGGTAGATCCCGTCCAAATGACTGCTTTTGAAGGCTCTCAGGGATGAAGATGGGTTGGGTTATGGCAACAGCACATGTGTCTAGCAAGACTCCAGCTAGGACCACAAGGACACAGAACTGATGCATATCATATGGTGGTTAAATGTGCAACAGCCACTGCTTGATGGAGGCAGTGGAAGCCCTTATCCAATGGGGGCTGGGGGGAGCTCGGCCAAAGCTGCCGGGGCAGCTGGGTGTGCCAGTCAACGGGAGCCAAGTGGCAGGATCTAGGATTGCTGACAAACCCACCGCCAGGTAGAGGAGGCAGCTACCGTGCATGTGAGATGCTGAGCAAGGAGTTTGGGCTGTAAAGAAGCAGGAGCCCATGCAGACTGCAAAGGGCCTTAGAATGTGCCCTTAACCTTTGGAAACAATTATGCTCCAATCCCTAATTCTGAAAGGAAAGGGCTCCCCAGCAGAAGCAAAATAGTCCAGACTCAGGCCGCAAACTCCTCGGCCTCCACGGAAAAGGCCAAGCAGGTGTTTAATTTTGACTAGAGGCAGGGCCAAGAGGCGTTTAAGGAAACACCAGATGCCTAGGGGCTTTATGCTTTCCGTTCATCGGCACCCCACAATGGTACATCATGTGTTTGTGTTAATGACTAGCAGGACAAACTAGTCTGATTATAGCAATCCTGATGAATTCCTGGGTAAGGCAGCTACACGGAGGGCTATGAGGGACACACATAAGACCAAGGTGAAACTGGTGGCTGTGACCCTGGAATAGACTCCACCTCAAACCTATACCATACACATCTCCCTGGTATCTTTGTGCATCCTGGGCTTGAGATTACAGACAGTGATGGTCTCTGTGGATAGAGCTGCTGAGGGGCAAGAACATTTGTGAGAAATTTCTTACAGGAATGTTTTTCCTGTGAGAAAAGAAGACAGTGGATATTCACTGGGTTGTCACAGGGCTACTTGTACCACCTTGCTGTTTGCCAGCGGCTGACAACAAAGGACTTGGCTGCATGGCCGGCCTTGTGGGACATTTGGTTGTTTCAGTGTATTGGTGATGTGATAACCTCTGATTCTCTTGCAAGTCTGAAGTGTGCACCTGGTGGTGTGTCGCTAGGCTGCCGGCAAGGCCAAGGTTCAGGGGACCTACACTGTCCATCAGGTTTTTAAGAATTGCCTGTTCATCAGGCCAAAGATAATACCGGAAGCTATTACTGAGGAAATGCAGGGGTGTCCTCACCCTACCATGGTGAAACAGTTACAGACTTCCTCCAGCTTCTGGGCTGTTGGAGGGCTTTTATTCTCCCACTTGGCCCTGAACTTAAAACACTTGTACAGCCAGAGTAGAAAGGGTGAGGTCTGAGATAGGACAGAAGCTGCCAAGCAAGCAGTTGGGGGAATAGATGCCAAGCAGGCAGATAGAGCAGAAGATGCCAAGCAGCATGTGGAATGGCAAAGCAAATTGTGCAGCAGACACAAGCCCTGCTGGTGGCTGACCCTGGGAAGTCATAGGAACTAGGGGCTCTCGTAATTGCTGAGGGCTTCAATTAGGGTTTGTGACAGGGCACAGAATGGCTGCATGTGTTTTTGGAATTTTATTTTATTTATTTATTTATTTTTATTTTTTTCTTTTTGATACAGGGTCTCACTATGCAGTTCAGGCTGGCCTTAAGCTCACTTTGTAGCTCAGGCTGGTCTCGAACTCACAACAATCCTCCTGTCTCAGCCTCCCAAGTGCTGGGATTACAGGCCTGCGCCACCACGCCCGGCTTTGTTTTTGGAATTTTAGTCACAAGGGTAGAAGCGGGTGGAAGTCCCCTATTCCCTCACAGAGAGGCAGCTAGCACCTGTATAAGACCTTCAGACCTCCTTACTTGGGAGGCCTCCATGAAGGTACGAACAACCTATATAGTAGCTACACTGATACATATCTGTTCCCAGGACAGAAATCCCCAAAGTGCTTATGCTGGCTACATAGAGGACATATTTACAGTAGCAAAATGCAGGGCACAAGTTCCTTCTCTGTTGAGTTACAAGAGGTGTTAGGGCCGGTGGAGAAAGGCTGATGTTATATGATCATCCCACCCACCTAAGGAGCTAGAGGAAACCAGCTAGTAGGAGGACACCCACTGATCCAGGCAAGGGCATGGAATACGGATGAGTCCAGCCATGGGCCCACAACACAGTGGAAGGCTGTGGATGTGCAGCTGGAAACACAGTATTTTGATCCTCATGCTGAACAGCACAGTCAATGGGCTGAACTAAGGGCCAGGGGGTGGTGATGGCTCAAGAGAAGGGCTCCTTTACTACATGCACTAATAGTTGGGCCTGATGTTGCAGCTTTCTACATAAGGACCACAGGGTTGCTAGCTGGCCATGAGCCCATGTGGGACCATCTCCACGTGGCAAAAGACAGGCCACACTGAAGAAGTTAAACAGTAAGACAGACAGGCCAGGGCATGGCCAGTGCTGGGCTCACAGAAGGGCCAGCAAGGCCACCTTGTACCGTTTTATAGGTTGTGTACTGCACCAGATTACACACACACACACACACATACACACACACACACACACACACACACACGAAGTAGGGTTTGCCCAGAAGGGAGAGTCATGTTATGTGCCCCACAAGGGTACCATCCAGAGCTGGGAAAGCCCACCAGGAGAAAACCCTCTTTGTTCAAATCCTTGGAAATGCCATAGGCTCTAGATCTGGGAAAGGGGACTAGAAAGGCATTTGCAAAGAGCTAGAGAGCTAATTTGGCTCCCAACCTCATATCACGTAAATGTGCATGCCAGCCTCAGCCCCAAAGGTGGCTATACACATGGGACTATAGAAGCAAGGGTCTCCATTGTAATAGCAAGTGCAGATGCCAATAGGACACCCAGGATTTGGAGGCAGATTTATTTACATCAACAGTCACTGATTGAGATCCCAGAATACCTGGCCCTTATCTCTGCTGGACTAGGGCCTATATGAGATAAGCAAGCCGGAAGCACAGAAACAGGATGGCTTATCAATTGGGGATTGGTTTACACAGTGTGCATCACAGTGAGCAGCTGTTTCTAAGAGACAGAAGCGGGCTGGGGAGATGGCTCAGTGGAAGAAGCACTTCCCTGGCAAGCGCAAGGGCCTGAGTTCAATCCCTGGCTCCACCAAAAAAAAAGAAAGAAAGAAAAAAACCCCTAAAAGACAGAAGCAACCAGAACTGGAACAGGAACTATTATCTCAGCAACTAAGAAACCAAGGTATACTGGCTGGGAGGCAGGGAGGGTGTGTTTTCTATCACACTATTATGGCCTATTATGAGTTCTCCTTAGTATTGCTGTTGTGACATGTGAGCCCAAGAATCAGCTCTGTGGGCCCTCTAAAAAAAAAAAAAACCATACCTCACAGCCTGAAGAGGGTGAACTATAGGGAAAAAATGAAGTCAAAGTTGGCTACACTTTGGCTCAGACTCTGTTGGTAGGGAGGTGAATTCTGGTGGACACCAAGTCCAAGTCAGGAAGATTTTGACACAAGCACACCAGGTCCATCTCAGCATAACTGATACAGCCAAGGCTGATGCCGGCGCCATTATTGTGGATTTTGGTACAAATGAAGGCTGCCATGAGTGCTAGGTGGGAGACAAAGAGGACAGGAACTGCTGAAGGAACAGGCAGGCTAGGGGTCTGGGCAGCACCTGAGAATAAAGGTATGCTCAGGCACTCCCATGACTCTCTGTCTCTTCGTGGGGTTGCCCAGTTCTCAAGTGAACTGCCCCAGACTGAACTGGTGACAAGACAGTGATTATAGTCCCAACTGCTAAGGGCATCGAGGCAGAGGTATTGTTTGTTTGAGACCAGCCTGAGCAGCACAGTGAGAATACACTTTAAAACAGAAAAAGAAAGAATGAAAAGACTGTCACTAAGAGGTGACCAATCTTCCTAAAGTATCTTTGACACTACGACTGGAATACTAAGGTTGTCTGTTCTCCACCCAGTGTGACTTCAGGGACTCTGGAAAGCATTTCTACCAAAATAATATTTTCTTGTCCTTTGCAACACATAGATAACCCTGGAGACCAGACTTTTTCTCACCCTTACTGAGGTAACACTGAGGTACAGGATACAAATTCACCTAAAAAATGCAATGCATTGAGTTAAATTTTTACTTGAATGTAAAAGTCTAACACCAGCTGGGTGTGGTGGCGCAGGCCTGTAATCCCAGCACTCGGGAGGCTGAGGCAGGAGGATTGTTGTGAATTTGAGACCAGCCTGAGCTACAAAGTGAGCTTGAGGCCAGCCTGAACTGCATAGTGAGACCGTGTCTCAAAAAGACAAAAAAAAAAAAAAGTCTAACACCATGGTACATTTTTGTTGTTTATGAAACAAGGTCTCACTAAACTGTCCAGTCTGACCTCAAATCGGTGAACATGCTGCTGCACCCTCCCAGGTGCTGCAATTACAGCCCTGCACCCCCACAGTTGGCATCCAAATGATATGGGAGTAAAGTGGATGCTGAGAAGCTGGCATATTAGTGTAACCCCTTGGCAGTTTCCCACAGGGTGGTTACAGAAGGAGCAAGCCAGTGCCAGTTCTGGTGAGAAATATCATACTCCTTTTGACCTGCAGGATGACACAGTCTGACCTTTCATATACTCAATATTTTCTTTCTTGATGCTTCAAGGTTGCTTGCCTAGCAGGTAAAGCATAGGTCAGGAATTACAGATGTCTTGTTTATTTCTAATTTCTATTTCAAACTGCCTTTGGCTGTACAAATCTAGACATGAAATTATGCGTCCCGTGAGTTAAGAATACGTCATCCCCAACACCCTCTTTTTGCACATAGATTGTTTTGAGTAGCAGCACTGGAAAAGCAATAGTTGCAGAAAGACCTCTGTGGCCTGCCTTTTGTGTACTTGTAGCCAGCCACGAAATCCCTGTGAGAAAAATGCTAACATGTACCCTGTCATGGAGGAACAAACCTGTAATTCCAGCACTCTGGGAGCCCGAGGTAGGAGGACCATTAGTTCAAGACCAGCCTGGGCAGTTTATGGTAATGTCCTAGCAAAACCACATCTCAAAATAAAAAGAAGCACAGCTCAGCATGAAGGCCCTGAGTTCAGTCCCCAATACTGAAAGGGATAGAGGGAGAGAGGGAGAGAGAAGGAGAGAGGGAGAGAGAGAGAGATTCAGACAGCAGAATCCTTATCAACAGGTTGAGAATTGACACTGCAATGTGTCCCCTATGATATGACATGGTTTGGGTGTCCCCAAGGTCTACATGTTAGGAGCTTGGTGCTCAGGCTGGTGATCCCAGGAAGAAGCCAAGAAGTCTTTAGAAAACAAAGTATAGTGAGAGGACTTGGAGTTACTGTGGACAGGACTTTTGCTGGGATTAAAGTAGATCTTGTGCAACCCTTTGGCAGTCTCTCTCTCTCTCTCTCTCTCTTTCTCTCTCTCTCTCTTTTCTTTCTTTCTCTCTCTCTTTCTTCCTTCTTTCTTTTTTTTTCCTTCCATATTTGAGTAAGGGTCTACAGGGCCTCACTACACAGATCAGACTAATAGTGATTCTCCTGCGTTCAGCCTCCCAAACAGTTGGGATTACAGGCGCGTGCCCCCACGCCCAGTCTCAATTGCTGTCTCAGTGTGCCCCAGGGGCAGGGCCGGCACAGCATTCTGGGGATCAAACCCTGGCCTCTGTATCTGCCTAAACAGGCACTTTAACCTTCAGAGTTATGTGGCCAGCCCTAGAGATTGAACCTGGGGTCCCTGTATGAAGCCATATTTCCCATTTCTTTAATTTTTTTTTTTTTATTTTGAGACAGTACCTGGACTGGGCTCAAACTTGAGATTCTCCTGCTTCAGCCTTCCAGAGCACTGGCTTCAATAGTTATGGAGAGAGTGGGAATAGAAAGAACAAGCTTGGTCCCTTCATCGTCCTCTGGCTTCCTTTCTGAGGCGCGGCTGGTCCCTGGCCCCAGCACACACTCCTGCCACGACGTGACATTCCTGCTGATAGGCTGTGGCCAGAGACCCAACCTACAGGCTTATGTGTTCGTGAACTTGGAAATTCCAAGATTTTGAGCCAAACAAACATTTTCTTCATAAGTTAACCTGCCTCAGGTGTTTTATTATAATAACTAAAAGCTGACTAATATAGGATCAATGTAACCATTCTCTTGCATTCTCAAGCAGGCTTCTTATGATTTACTGGCCCCAGCTAGACTCTTGTCAGTTCTTTAGAACTTTATCATTCTCTGTTTTAAGCCCTGAAAACATTCTCCTTTAGCCATTTCTTTAGTTCCTAACTCTCTGATGAGGGTCTCTCTACACATGTAAAAAGGAATGAAATTTATAGTTTTCTTGTTGATCTAGGGCTGGGGATGTAGCTCTGTGGTAGAGGGTTTACCTAGCATGAAAAAGGGCCTGGGCTCAATCCCAAGCACCACAGAAACAAAATCAAACAACAGACCTTGTTGATCTATCTTGCATCAATTTGGTTCCTACCCCTAGCTGACAAATCCAATTAAGAACTAAAATGACCAGGATGGTCACCTGCCTTGTAACCAGACGCTCAAGTCTACTTCCAAGCTGGGTGTGGTGGCGCAGGCCTGTAATCCCAGAACTCGAGAGGCTGAGGCAGGAGGATTGCTGTGAGTTCGAGACCAGCCTGAGCTACAAAGTGAGCTTAAGGCCAGCCTGAACTGCATAGTGAGACCCTGTCTCAAAAAGACACACACACAAAAAAAAAGATAACTACACATAAAAATATTTCTATATATTTAAAAAAGTGTGGAGCTGAGGCAGGAAGATCCTCCCAAGTTCAAGATCAACCTGGGCTACAAAGCGAGCTCAAGGTCAGCCTGAACTGCATAGTGAGACCTCTCTCAAAAAGACAAAAAGAAGGGCCAGCCAAATAGTTAAGGATGAAAGTGCCTGCAAGCTGGCACAGGTGCAGAGGGGAGGGGGAAGAGAGAGTTTCAATACCCTGGGCCTGTTGTGCCAGCCCTGCCCCCAGGGCGTGCTGAGACTGCAGTTGAGACTGGGCCTGGTGGCACATGCGCTTGTAATTGCAGCTCTTGGGAGGCTGTAAGCAGGTGGATTACTACGAGTCCTTTCTAGTAGTGAGACACTGAACACTCTGTAAACCCTTCCCTAAAATACAAAAAAAAAGCAAAGCCTTTTAGGAAATGTTAACTTGGAGTTTTGCACTAGTATCATTATAGAAAGGACTTGGTAAAGTGTCCTGAGCCTTGTTATTCAAGTCAATCTCTCCCTCTAGCTACTCGCATGCTACTTGCAACCCAAATGAAGCTGGTTTATTTTTATTTTCCTCATTCGTAGAATAAGAAGGCTGGGTGATCTCTGATACACTTAAGCAATATCATCTGTGGTGCCATTCACCATTCTTACCTCTCACTCTAAATCCTGTCTTAGAATTTCAAATTTTATAAAAAGGCTTTCTCCCCCAGAATCAACTGGCTGGTGTGTTTAATAAAATGACTTCTTGGATTTTGCAATTGCACAAGCAAATTAAGAGAAGGCAATTAATCTTTACTAATATATTTATGTGTTATTATTTCTATAAAGTTACAAACAGACTCACTGTTTTAATTAGGATCACTAGCCCAAAGTGAGGATTTCAGGCCTAAGAGGTTTACACAGGTAACCTCTCACCTCTCTCTTTAGTTCCTTCTCCTTCCTCTTGTTGCCTTTGCCCTAACCCCAAGCACCTCTGCTTTCTCAATACTTCGAAGAAGCCCAACACCCACCTCTTCCTAATATCCTTTTACCACCTTTTACATACACCCTTTAATACAGTGTCTCCTTAGAATTCTTCCCCTACTCACCTATGAAAGTATCTGTACTTAAAGTTCCTGACTCAGGATGTCATGAAGAAAACTGATTAAAAATTACTATGAAGTTGTAAATAAAAGCACAGCTTGCTTCATAAAAGTGCAATTAGTTGAATTTCAGACTTACAGTGATGTGCAAGAATTTTAGAAAGTAGGGGAAAATTTGGGAGGTACAAGTTGAAGAAGGAAAGGGCCTGTCTATTTCACCACTTTGCTATTTAAAGTGTGGTTTGGGGCCAACAGTGATGGAATTAGCTTCATATTTGTTAGGAAAATAGGACCCTACACTTACTGGTCAGTATGACTTTAGCAAGATACAGCAAGGAGGTAGTAATTTGTGTGAGCCTCCAAGTTTATAGTAATCCTTGTTCATGGACAAGGGGACCGGGTTCAATCCCCTGCACCACATGCCACACTGGGCTTGCCCCTGGGCCTTCTGAGTCAGCCACCAAGATCCAGCGTGGGGCTGGGGAGGCTGGAAACAGGAGGATCATTACTAGTCTGAGCTGCATAGTGAGATCCTGTATAAAATATATAAATGAGGGGCCAAGGAGATGGCTCAGTAGAATAAGGGCTTCCTTGGCAAGCGCAAGGGTCTGAATTCAACCCCTGGTTCCCCCCACCCCCCAAAAAAGAAAAAAAAGAAAAAAATATATATATATATATAAATGAATTTTAAAAAAGAAGAATCTGTGGTCAAGGAAGACTTTTTTCTTTTGGACTTTTTTTGAGAAAGGGTCTCACTATGTAGTTCAGGTTGCCCTTGAGCTCACTTTGTAGGCTGTTCTCAAACTCAAAACCATCCTTCCGAGTGTGGGGATTACAGGCCTACACCCCTATGTCTGGCCGAGGAAGTCGATTGTGTTGTGTTTCTGAGCAGCCTTTCTTTGGTGTACTGACCACAATTAAAGACTAAATTATAATTTAATGCAATCATAGAAGAAGAGGGTTTTTTTTGTTTGTTTGTTTGTTTGTTTGTTTTGTCTTTTTGAGACAAGATCTTGAGCCTGTGCATGCTATGGGTTCTCACAGAAACTAGACCTGAGTCCAAACTAAAATTTAAATATGAGCCTTTTATTACTGGGACCACTTGACCATACTCATGCAGGAGTGGACAAACAGCCAGGAGCCTCAGAAGTACAGAGGTTTTGAAGGTAGAAACTGCATCCTGTTTGGCAAACAAATTTGTCATTTAACATAGAACAGTACTTTTAGGGACAGCATGACCATTACTCAGCGTACATTTTTTCTGGGAGCATTGTTTCCTGAGAACTCCCAGTCTATTGATGATTTATCAATGATACACTGATCCTCCTTGTGGTCTTACAAGGAAACAGGGTCATGGAAAGTTGAGCAGAGTAATTTTTTACATTTACTTTTACATTAACTCATCACATTACTTTTACATTAACCCTTTACAGTGCAGCTCACTTTGTAGCCCAGGTTGGTCTTGAGCTCACTATGATCCTCCTGCCTCAACCTCCTGAGTGCTGGGACTACAGGCTGCGTGACCATGTCTGACTGAGATACTATTTTTAAAAGAACTTGTTTAATGCAGCATTGAAGGGAAATATAGAAGCTGGGAATTAGGAAACTACCCAGAACACACTGGTCCAGTAGTAGAAGAAGCCAATGCTTGAATAAAGATTTCAATCCATGCGACCATCTAAAGAGAGTACAAAGCAGACTACATGTCTGCTCTGGCAATCTCCAGGACCAGGGTCCATATCCAGTCCTGCATGCTGAGCTGGCCCTACACCCGGGGCACACTGGGCCAACAACCGAGTCTGGGTGTGGTTGCACACAGCTGTAATCTCAGCGCTGGGGAGGCTGAAAACATTCGGAGGCTGAGCACACAGTGAGGCCCTGTACCAAATACATAAATGAAAAAATAAATAAGTAAAGAGAATACAACTATTAAAATTTACGAGAGCTCAATTATTATAGGCTTTACTTCTGTACTAGGCCTACCAAATCAAGAGTTGTTATTGGTGTTAAGCACCAAGTAATGAAACTAAACTTTGAGATAGGCCAAGTTTCCAAAGCAAGAGAAAACAAAACAAGGAGCCATGATGAGTATTATCGTTATGTACTACCAACAGATATGAACAATAACAACAAGAAAACCAATCAGAATGGAACTGTTGGGGGATCTGGGGAGACAGCTCAGTGGAATAGTGGAATAAGTGCTTACCTGGCAAGTGCAAGGACCTGAGTTCAATCCCTGGTACAACCAAAAAAAAAAAAAAAGTAAATAAATAATGGAACAGCGAAACGGACAGTAACAATCAGAAGAAGCCCACAGAGAGAGAGAGAGAGAGAGAGAGAGAGAGAGAGAGAGAGAGAGAGAGAGAGAAAGAGAGAGAGAGAGAGAAAAAAAAAAACACAGGGTCACACCATGCAGTTCTGGCTGGCCTTGAGCTCATTTGTACCAATTTCAGACTCAAGGATCCTCCTGCCTCAGCCTCCCAAGTGCTAGGAGTATAGGCATGTGCCACCACACCCAGCAGATCTTTAAATCGTTGTGATTTTATCCTTTGACTCAAGAATAGAATCACTTCAGTTTCTAGGACTAGTGCTAAAGAGTAGAGGAGGTTTAGGCTGTATCTGTGCTCCATGTATTAATAAAGATAGCCAATCTAATCCAACTAATTCTGTAAGTTCTTTTTTTTGTCTTTTAGAGACAGGGTCTCACTATGCAGTTCAGGCTGGCCTTAAGCTCATTTTGTAGCTCAGGCTAGTCTCGAACTCACAACAATCCTCCTGCCTCAGCCTCCAGAGTGCTGGGATCACAGGCATGCGCCACCACACTCGGGCTCAGTTCTTTTTTTTTTTTTTTTTCTCCTTTTGAGACAGGGTCTTATCAGGTGGTCCAGGATGGCTTTGAACTAAGCCACCCAAGCTGGCTTCAAATTTGTAATTCATTCTCCTGCCTCAGCTTTCTGAGTGCTGGAATTACAAGTGTGCACCACCATGACTTTTTCAACTTCCATCTCCTGTCTTAGACGAAGTCGTTTCTGATTCTTTGTAGAACTTTGTGTTTGTTAAGTGGCCAGATATCCTGGTTTGCCAGGTTCTACATTGGTTAGCTCAGTGGAAGTTCTGGGTCCAGGGAAGCCCGTAAGTACCCAGCAAACCCAAATCGGGACACTGTTCATCCTTCTACACTCTCAGTTGGAAGTGTTGTTCCTCGCTTTGAACTCTCACCATTTACTTGGCATTTGCCATGCTTTCTTTATACAGTCACATTTGTATACAAAAAATGATTTCAAAATTTGATGATAAATTTCTTAATGGCAAAACTGTGGCTTTCATCATTTCTTTTATTCCATATAGCACTAAGCCAGGGTAGGGCACACAGGAGTCTCACACAAGTTTGAATGAAAGAAGCTATTTGGGGAAAATAATTATTACCAATTGTAAGTGTATCTGCCATTGAATTCCAAACTATAGAATTACAAAGGCAACACCTAGGAAGTTCAAATATTTCTGTGTTTCTACTAAAGGCTATTTTTTTTTTTTTTTGCTACTGAAGGCTAATTTAAATGTGACTTCAGTTTACCCTTCCAATCTAATCTTTCACTCCTCCACTGTGTTTCTTAAATCAAGATTGATGCAAGCATGTCCAGGGGGTAAAAGAAATCATCTGGTAAGCATAACAATCTTCCCAGAGAGAGATGTTTACTTAAAAATTAACTTTGAGTAGGGATTTAGATGTAGTGAACTTCTGCACAATCAATGGGCTTTGTCAGGTTTTAAATTCCAGGCACATGGCAGGTCACTCATCAAGAGGAATTTTCCTGGCAAAGAACATCTGAATGTCCTAAGACACATGACATGCAGACATGCACAAACATTTAGACGAGACATACAAGCTTTAAAGTTCACTTGAGCACATTAAAATTTTTAAAAGTTTATTTGAGCTTTCAACAGTTCAGGACTTGGTTATCACTAACAAGAGAGGGGCTCAGTGTTTAACCAACAGGGGTGAGAGAAGAAATGTAAGATGCTTGTGAATACGAGGCAATGTTGGATATGTGAAGTGGAAAGTCCTTACCTAGTGGGCATGATGGCTCCTGCTTAACTGAGCTTAAATTTTCACTGTACTGTTCACATTGAGCTTCAGTTTGCTTACTCATTAATCCAAGGTGCTAGAACTCTTTCAGTGTAATGCCCCCCTCATTAAATGTTTTAAAACAATTTTTAAAATTTATTTATTTATTTGAGGCAGGGTCTCATTATGTAGTCCCTTGAACTCACTTCGTAGCCCCAGCTGATCTCAAACTTGCCGTGATCCTCTTGCCTCGGACTCAAGAGTGCCTTGATTATGGGCGTGCACCACTGCACCTGGCAAGGCTATTTAAACAACATGGTAATATTTGCTCTGGAGACATCTGTCTACAATGGGTAGTCTTGCGCTTGAGTTCTTTTTTTTTTTTTTTTTAATGTATTTAGTACAGGGTCTATAGGGTCTCACTACACAGATCAGACTCATAGTGATCCTCCTGTTTTCAGCCTCCCAAGTGCTGGGATTACAGGTGCATGCGATCACGCCCAGTCTCAGTCACTGTCTTAGCACACTCCAGGGGCAGGACTGGTATAGCATGGCACGCTGGGGTTTGATCCCCGGTCCCTGTGTTTGCCTAAGCAAGCACTTTAGTCCACTGAGCCATCTGGCTGGCCCTTAAGCTTGAATTCTAATGGGCATACTGGGCAGGAGAAAAATCTAAAACTTGGCCCTTACAATGAAATAAGGGGCAGACACCTCCATACAGATCTGAAAGCTTCCTGAAAGATGCTTGACTTCAGCAAGTAAGTGAGGGGAAAAAATACCAGACAGAAGGATTTGCCAGGGACCTTCATTTGTTTCATATTCAACTTTGTTGGAGGAGAAATACATCTCTGAACGACTATAACCCACACAGAAAAAAAAAAAAACAAATTGAATGAAAATCTCAGGTAAAAAAAATTACAGTCCTGGTTCTGAGAAAAAGAGGAAAAGAAAAAAATTACACTGCCTTGGATTGGTTGGCACTGCTTTGCATGGGAGAATCACCTGGCAAAGCAAATGCAAATATTCTCTTGAGAATGGGCACTTTAAACCTAGACCCTGGAGAAATCACAAGGAATATGCACATAAAAATAGCAACTGTGCTATTTTTTATGAAACTGCCAATTTTATAAGCAAGGGGACTATGTCAAACTTATTTAAGGCCCGGAGAAATAGCTCAGAGGATTAAAATTCCTACACGAGGCGCAGGATTCGATCCCCAGGCCTGCCCGCCAACCTGCCCCCAGGGCTCACTGAGAGGCAATTGAGACTGGGCGTGGTGGCGCAGGCCTGTAATCCCAGCTCTTGAGAGGCTGTAAATAGGTGGATCACTGCGAGTCTGATCTAGTAGTGAGACCCTGAACACCCTGTAGACCCTTCCCTAAAATACACACACACCTTATTTATTTATTCATTGGGGAGGGTTCAACTTTGGGGGACCCCCTGAGCAGCTCTCCTTGAAAGAAGAGCGACTGTCTCCATTTTGACTGAGCCTGATCCTACTTCATCATATTGTTATGTACAGAGCTGGCTAGGACTTCTGTTTATCCTTCAATTGGCCTTAAGCGATGTGTATTGGTCTAGCTGAGGCGCTGGTGATAGTCTTTGAAGGTGGCATGTGTGTTTCCCTGGTAAGCCTGCTGCTCCTTAATGTGAGCCGGGAGGAGACAGGATGGTAGAGCTAATGCTCTGGGCTGCCAGCTGGGATGGAGCCTCGAGATAGAGGCTATCACTTCCTGGGGCTTGAAAGACTACATCAAAGCTGAAGCACCAGACTTCCCAAAACATTAAATACTATATAATGCAGATTACTCTCTCTGCATATCCTCTCTGCATATGGCAGAGGTAAATGTAGGCCCCCCACCTAGCTCAGCTCACAGTAGTCACCTACTTCCCACAATTCTCAGTCAATCCTCCTCAAGCCACTCCGCCACTGAATAAAAACTGGGTGAGTCCCTGGGTCGCTCTCTTGGTTCCAGAAAGCCATGTCATGGCAGGACTTAGAGCCTCTCGACTCCCCGATGTCTTCATTTTCGCCGTGGGTTGCATGGAAAGTGGTAGATTGGAATCAACTTGATGGGATTCCAATAACGTAACTTTGGGATTACAAATATTGGTTTCTTGGACTGAGATGAGGACCTGGAAGAGTCTCCTGCACAACTCATGGCCTGGCACTTGCCAGACAGGCACTTATGCCACTAAGCCATGTCAAAGTTTAGACTATGTTCAGCCCGACTATGTCAAAGTTTAGAAAACACCAAGATTGCATCTTACTTCAGAAAGAATGGCTGTCTATCACAAATTGTGCTGCTATAAACATAAGTACACATGTATCACTATGATGTGATGTTTTCAGATCCTCCAGGCAAGTTCCTAGTAGGGGGATAGCTGGTTGGAATGAGATTTCCAGTCCTACTTTTTTAAGGAGTCTCCACACTGATCTCCACAATGGTTGTACCAGTCTATATTCCCACCAGCAGTGGAGAAGGGCTCCTTTTTTCCCCACAGTCTCTCCAACATTTGTTATTGGTTGATTTTTTTATGATAGCCATTCTTTCTGGGCTGAGATGACATCTCAGTGTTGTTTTAATTTGATAGCTAGTGATGTGGAGCATTTTTTCATATATTTATTCATTTCTTTAATTTCATCCTCTGAGAAGTGTGTTTTCATCTCAAATGCCCATTTCTGGGTCAGGTCTTTAAATTTTGGGGCCCTAATGTGTTTTAGTTCTTTATAAGTTCTAGAGAGTAGGTGTTTGTCTGAATACTTATTCGTCAAGATTTTTTTCCCAATTTGTGGATTGCCTTTTTGCTTGGTTGGTAATTTCTTTTGATGTGCAAAAGCTTCTCAATAACAGGAGGTCCTAGTCATTAATTCTTTCAAGTGTCACCTGTGTGAATTAATTTTTCTTCATGAACTCTTTGCCTACCCCTATGTCTTCAAGAGTTCCTCCTATTTTCTCTTCCAGGAGATTGAGTGTTTTTGTTTTAATGTTTAGATCTTTAATTCATTTTGAATTTAGCTTAGTGCATGGTGATAGACTTGGGTCAAGTTTTAGTTTTCAGCATGGACAGAACCAGTTTTTCCAGCACCATTTGTTAAAGAGGCTGTCTTTCTTCCAGTGAGTATATTTGGCCCCATTGTCAAAGATAAGGTGGCTGAGTGTGTTCTTAGAGGCATCAGCATCTTCTAATCAATTCACTGATCCTCAGGTCTATTTTGTTGCCAGTACCATACTGATTTTATCACAGTAGCCTTGTATATTTTCAAGTCAGGAATTGTAATGCCTCCTTGCCTTGTCTTTGTTGGCCAGGATTGCCTTTGCTATTCTAGATCTTTTCTGGTTCAAAATAAACTTTAGGAATGATTTCTCTAGGTCTAGGAGGTATGTTGGTGGTAGTTTGATAGGGACTGCATTAAATCTGTACAGCAGTTTTGGGAGTATGGTCATCTTCACAATGTTGGTTCTTCCTATCCAGGAGCAGGGAATATCTTTTCTATTTTCTGAAAAAAAAATACTTTTTTTTTTTTTTTTTTTGGTCTTTTTGAGACAGGGTCTCACTATGCAGTTCAGGCTGGCCTTAAGCTCACTTTGTAGCTCAGGCTGGTCTCAAACTCAACAATCCTCCTGCCTCAGCCTCCCGAGCGCCACCAAGCCTGGCTACTAAAAATATTTTTTAATACTCCTTTTTAAGAGTATTGTAGTTTTCCTTGGAAAGATCTTTGGCTTCTTTAGTTGGATTAATTCCAAGCAAATCTTGGAAACAACCAAAATGCCTATCACCTGAAGAATAGATGAAAAAGATGTGGTATTTTTATACAATGGAGTATTACTCAGCTATAAAGAATAATAAACTCAAAGCCTTCATATTTAAGTCGATGCTACTTGAAGATATACTGATAAGTGAAATAAACCAGACATGCATGTGTAAATATCATATAGTCTCCCTAGTATAAGAACTCAAAAGAAGAAATACAAATAGAAAGGTATAACACAATTAAAAGGAAAGCAAGAAGTTGAGGAGTAGATAATGAAGAGAGAGCAAGGAGAAGAGTTAGGAAATATGACAGAAGCAAAGCCATGCAGTAATATGTACAAAATGGGTAAGGCAACGATTCTGAGAATCTTCAAAAGATTTTTGAATCTAGCAGTTAATGAGAAGGATTCTCACCCTGACTAACTATATATGCTGATACCTGTGAACTAAGCAACTGCACTGAAGACGGCAATTTGTAGTAGTAGGTTCATGCTTGGAGTGCCTCTCATTCTGGTCTTCTGAATATGTACTGCTTGTCATGACATGCTGGCTGCTGCCAAACTGTCTCACTGGTAGATGTTTGTTTAAAAAGGACGGGGGTGGTGAATGAAGGCAGGAGACAGGAAAAGGAGTGTTGCAGGACTGTCGCGCAACAATGCTGTATATGGCTAGATTTCTAAACTTATACGTAAACATATAATTGCTTATTCCTATTTTCAAAATATATTTTAATTAAAAAAATTTGTGTTATATTTTGTAGGGACTTAAAGTTTAACACATCAATACTTGATGAAAAATGTCTGTTCCATGTTAAGCCTAAGATGTTTGATATTCAGACAGGTAGTGAGGTTAAGCTCAACTGCCTAGGTTGTATGGTAATAACAATAAGCTTCTCTTCTGGAAGGTTAACAACATAAATTTGCAGACCAAAAATTAGACAAAAAGGAGGGCCGCAAGGACAGCCAACAATTTGGCCCTAGCCTTTGAAGGTCAATTAAGACTCAGGACATATGAGAACCTGTACTGTAACATCATGTAATTCAGTTGTGTCCCAAATTTTGTGATCAAGGAGATTATGGGGCCAAAGAGGAATGTGATCAATGATGTAGAGTGTGCCTAAGGAGAGTCACATGGAAGATAACATTCTCTCAGGCTCTCACAGGGAGCAAATTGATCAAGCAATGACCACGACTCATCCACATGGCTGACACAAACAAAAGATCTACAAATTGCGATACAAGGTCCCAGGATAAATCCTGAGGGGATTTGACTGACCTTAATCAGATACAAAAGCTACAATTCTTGTTACATAGGTTTTGCTTTATCTTGGTCTTAAGCATCCAGCAGAAAAGTATAAAACCAAAGTATAAGAAGGAAAGCCAAATTATTATGCTGAGCTGTAAAAGACTCAAGTCAACAACTTCTGACATTGCCAGACATATGGAAAACCCAATACTATTATGGACTACTGGACTATTTTGAAATATTTTGCTGAATTCACACACCTATAATATTTAATAGACAAAATTAAACAAAAAAGGGGGATCCAATTGAATGACCAGTTTGTATCTGTATATTCAAAATAGTTAAGATACAGCTACATTCTCCTAATTCAATGAATAGAGGGATCTGTTCTAATAGTGTTTGTAAATAGAATATCGTGTGTGCATCTTGTACAACAAATGACCACTAAGAAAACAATATGCAATGTAATAATTATTGAAACTGTCCTACTAATTTGAATTGAAACTGTCTCATTTGTTTCTCAATAAAATTATGGAAAAAATATGTCAAAAAAAAAAAGAGAAAAATGACAAACAAAAGAAAGAATGGATGTCATTAAAAAATCAAATTGTTTTTTGTGGGTGGCGGCAAGCGAGAAGGGGGCGCCATGAAGGCCTTGGGCACACTCTGGGAATACAAGGGTGATGGGGCGTTACCTGTCCACCCCGAAGTGCCGCAAGCCACCTCTGTACCGCACGCAGAGTTTTGCACCCAATCACGTCGTCGCCAAGTCCCGTTTCTGGCGTTCTGTGTCCCAGCTGAAGAAGATGAAGAAATGTTTAGGGGAAATGGTCTACTGCGGACAGGGGTTGGAGAAGTCTCCGCCGTGGATGAAGAACTTCGGCATCTGGCTACGCTGTGACTCCCGCAGTGGCACCCGCAACGTGTACCGGGAGCATTCGGACCTGACCACAGCAGATGCCGTCACCCCAGGGCTACGGGGACTGGGCGCCCTGGGCCGAGCCCGCGCCCCCTCCAGCCAGATCATGAAGGTGCAAGCGCCGCCGGCCCGCTGTCAAGCAGCTCTGCGACTCCAAGATCAAGTTCCCGCTGCCCCATCAGGTCCTGCGTCGCCAGCACAAGCCCAGCTTCACCACCAAGAGGCCCAACACCTTCTTCTAGAGGCAGTGCTAATAAAGCCAGCGCCGCTCCACAAAACAAAGAGAAAAAAAAAATCAAATGATATCAAATGCTGGTGAAGCTGTGGAAGAAAAGGAACCCTTCTATATTATTGGCAGGAATGTAAACTAGTACAAGCGCTATGGAAATCACTATGGAGATTCCTCAATAGAAATACTGGCCCGTCAGATAGCTCAGCAGAGTAAAGTGCCTGCTCAGGCAGACGCAGGGACCAGGGTTCGATTCCTGGAGCGCAGTGCTGGCCCCACCAGCAGGGTGAGCTGAGGCAGGGACTGAGACTGGGTGTGGTGGTGCACACCTATAATCCCAGCACTCGGGAGGCTGAAAACAGAAGGATCACTACCAGTCTGACTGTGTAGTGAGACCCTGTAGACCCTGTGCTAAATACATATTAAATACATATTACTTACTATATACTAAATTATATTAATATGTACTAAGTACATATTAAAAAAAAAAAAAAAAAGATTAGGGCCTGGGAGATGGCTCAGTAGAAAAAGCACTTCCCTGGCAAGTGCAAGGGCCTGAGTTCAACCCCCAGTTCTGCAAAAAAAAAAAATATTAGAAAACAGGAAGATAGATCTTTTGCAAAAGAGGAAACAGCCCTTGGGCGGCTGAAGCAGGAGGATTATTGTGAGTCTGAGACCAGCCTGGGCTACAAAGTAAACTCAAGGCCAGCCTGAACTGCATAAAGAGACACTGTTGAGAGAAAGAGAGAGAGAGAGAGAGAGAGAGAGAGAGAGAGAGAGAGAGAGAGAGAGACACCAACAAATGGATGGGGGAGGAGGGCAGGGAACAGAAAGGAAGGGAAAGAAAAAATTGAGATGTGTTATATACATGTACCAGCTCCCTATAGAAAATAATTAATCATTGGGTACTGCAAATATCCATTAAGAAAAAATAAAAATAGGACAAAAAAATAAAGAGTTATATTATATACACTCCAGTAGGTTTGAAATGGCATTTCATGGTTTTAAGTTGCATTTCCCCTAATGATACTGAACATCTTTATTTTCCCCCAGTTCTGGGTTTGAACCCAGGGTGTCGGGAATAATAGGCAAGCACTCTCCCCTTGAGCTATATCCCCAGCCCTGATGTTGAGCATCTTTTCAGATACTTATTTGCCATCAATTTATATTCTTTCTAAAAATGTCTATTCAAATCCTTAACCCATTTTAAAAATCAAGTTATTGTCTGATGTGTATGATGACGCACACCTGTCAGATCTGTTCTAGTTATTCACGACATTATTTTGAAATTGTAAGTTGAGGTTTTGCTGGTAATTTTGAACAGTTGATCTCAGTGAACTGAATCTCAGAATCGCAAAAAGAATTTATAAAGTTCTAAAGCATGGCATTTTAGCTGTGAATACAAAGTTTAAAATCTTCTGACCTCTCACTCTAAAACTTATACCAAGAAAACGTAAATCTCATTACCACCCATCAGCCCAGACCAGTTCAGAGTAAGTGGATCTCTCACCTATATGAAGTGTTAGTTGTGCAAAAGGCTTCACATCAGGAACGTGAAGGGTGAGCAGGTTGAGCAAACTTGTTCTCTATTGCATCTGCTCATGTCCCCTGAGGACAGCAGACTCGAGTTTCAGCACCTATCTCTTCTGCCTGTAGGCAGATTTCTATTTATTTATTTATTTATGTATTTATTTATGTATTTATTTATTTATTTGGTACAGGGTCTCATTATGCAGCTCAGACTTGGAGTGATCCTCCTTTGTCAGCCTCCCCCAGAGTTGGGATTACAGGCATCCGCCCAGTTTTGGTGGTTGACATGGCATGCCTGCGTTTCTGGGGCTGGTATGGCATGCAGCACTGGGAATTAAACCCAGGTTCTTTCACTTGCCAGGTGGGTGCTTAAATCACCAACCTATCTCCCCAGCCCTTCTTGTTGTATTTTTTAAATCCACCATATCCAGAAGCATTATACTGAAGAGTATCTCCTACTGTCTGTGTGATTTTTTTCTTTTCTTTTTTCCTTTTGAGACAGGGTCTTGCTATGTAGCTCAGGATGTCTTTGAACTCACTATGTAGCCCATGCTGACCTTAAACTCACTATGTAGTTCAGGTTGGCTTCAAACTCCCTGTGGTCCTCTCGCCTCAGCCTTCTGAGTCCTGATTATAAGCATTTGTTACCATATCTGGCTGTATATGTGATTAAATGTCATTCAACATGTATTTATTGAATGTCATCCATATCTCTGATAGATACCACAGGGTAAGAAAGGGTAAGAGCATTTCTCTTATTCAGGAGCTTTCTAGAGGCAGGTATGTTTGTATTTGTGTGCATGGGAGTATGAGGCAGAGGGGGGTTAGAAAGTACATAGATAACTAATATAAGGCAGTGCACACACACACTATATATGCCCACCAATAAAAATTTTAAGACTAAGAGCAAAGGAGCAAATTGAGGCTCACATGCCATCTATTTAAACCTTACATAAAGTTAACAGAGATTATCAAAATATATCCTCATAATTCAACAAATGCATCTTCATAACAACCAGATAGAAAAAAATACATGTAGGCTATGATTTTGTCTGATGGAAACATCAAGATGTTAAATATGATGGAATTTTAAATGTTAAGGCATAAATTCAGTGATTTCTAGTACAACACTTCAACTTCTTCAATGATTTTTTCCATTACTGTATATAAATTTTTGAGTGCTATTTTAGAGGTGGTTCTAGGGCTTTCCATGTCACATTAACAACACAGAATCTTAGTTTGTTTACTACTAGTAACTTGCTAGTAGCAATTGTTCAGGTTCTTTTTTTATTTTTTATTTAGGAAGACGGTCTACAGGGTCTCACTGTGTAGATCAGACTCATAGTGATCCTCCTGTTTACAGCCTCCCAAGTGCAGGGATTACAGGCACACACCACCACGTGTGGTCTCAATTGCCATCTCAGTATGCCCCGGGGGCAGGGCTGGCATGGCAGGTCTGGGATCAATCTCCTGGTCCCTGAATCTGCCTAAGCAGGCACTTCAATCTGCTGAACTATTTGGTTGACCCCTGGTTGTTCTTTTTTTTTTTTGTCTTTTTGAGACAGGGTCTCACTATGCAGTTCATGCTGGCCTTAAGCTCACTTTGTAGCTCAGGCTGGTCTCCAACTCACAACAAACCTCCTGCCTCAGCCTCCCGAGTGCTGGGATTATGGGCCTGCGCCACCACGTCCAGCCCAGGTTGTTCTTAAGCTCACTGTGTAGCCAGGAGGGCATCAGACTCACAGTGCCCCCCACCTCAGCCTCCCTGGTTCTGGGATTGCAGCTGTGTGCCACCACACCCAGTGTAACTGATCAAGACCTTGTTCAAATTTTTAACAATATGATTCCAGTGAGAGGGCCACAGTTTGATCTCTAGTACTGCAAAATAACTAAATGAATAGTTGAAAAAAGAGAGTAAGTAGAAGTATATAGTTGGAGACCTTTTTTTTTTTTTTTTTTTAATACAGGATCTCTTACATAGTTGAGGCTGGCAGCCCAGGCTGGTCTCAAACTCACAAGCATCCTCCTGTCTCAGCCTCCTGAGTTCTGGAATTACAGGAGTGGACCATTATGCCTGGCTCAAGGCTTGTCATAGTAACCTTACTGTTTACTACTTCTGCTTCTCTCCATTGGTGCCTGTGGAATCAAGCATTATAGTCAGGGTTTATAAGGGAAACAACTTAATATACAACTCAGAGTTTATAGGACTATTTCATAATATTCATCCAGTGAGTCCAAAGCAAAGCAGTGTGAGAGCCATGTCCATTCATTAGAGGCCCAAGGAATCCAGCCGAGGGCCTGGCTTCCAGGGCAATGTCCTGCAGGAGCCCAGTTAGAGGCCTAGAGCCCAAAACAATGTCTCGTGCAAGTCTGTACCAAGAATCTTCACTGCAAGGCCCAAAGGTCAGTGGTGAAGCCAGTGGAATGAAGGATCTGTGCCGGCAGGTGGAGGGATCTGCACTGCAGCCAGGCAACAAGGCTCCCTGTAAAGATCATAATCAGAGATTATGCCTGTAATCCCAGTTCTCGGGAGGCTGAGGCAGGAGGATCGTTGTGAGTTCGAGACCAGCCTGAGCTACACAGTGAGCTTAAGGCCAGCCTGAACTGCATAGTGAGACCCTGTCTCAAAAACACAAAAAGAACCACAGCCATCCTCAGTGATAGAGAGGACCTAAGCTCCTTCAATGATGATGAAAACAGTGCGACAAGCTTCTCCAGGAGACTCAAGCGCACACCTCCTTTCCCACCAGTTCTGCTTTTATGGTGTTGACAGCAATCCTCAGGTGGGCCTTCCACACCCAGCACCACGCCGATCCAGTTCAACCGGGTATCCCACATTACATTAATTAGTTCATGCACACACTGAGTTACCACACTACGACCACTTAGCTCCTACTACCTACTTATCTGCACTGTAACTATCACACATGCCACGTTCCTCTGTGTTTCAGTCCTATACTTGCTTTTAAAATCAATTAAAAGGGACCAGGGAGATGGTTCAGTGGAATAAGTGCTTCCTGGGCAAGCGCAAGGGCCAGAGTTCAATCCCTGATTCTACCAAAAATAAATAGATAAATAAAATCGATTAAAAAGAGAAGAAATATGCTATTTCCTGTAAGAACTTTTAAAATAATTTCTTGTAATGTGACTCTCCTAGCAACAGGTTCTCTCTGTTTTTGTTAACCCGAGAATGTTTTTATTTTTTATTTTGACTACATAGTTGAAAAATAGTTCTTCTGGCTATGAAATTCTTTGCCAACAGTTTTCTCTTTCCTCTTCCCCTTCTTCCCTTTCTTCCTTTTATTCTCTTTCCCTACCTCCATCATGCTAGGCTTATGTTCTACCAGTGAACTACATCCCTAGCTTGACTTTTTTTTTTTTTTTTCTTTTTGTCTTTTTGAGACAAGGTCTTGCTATGCAGTCCAGGCTGCCCTTGAGCTCACTTTTAGCCCAGGCTGGTCTCAAACTCATAATGATCCTCTTGCCTCAGCCTCCTGAGTGCTGGCATTACAAGTATGTGCCACCATGCTTAGCTATATATATATATATATATATATATATATATATTTTCTTCTTCTTCTTCTTCTTCCTCTTTTTTTTTTTTTTTTTGCCTGACAAAAATTTTCTCTCAGCACTTTGAAGATGTCACCTCACTGCTTTCTGGCCTCTGTTGTTTCTGATGGGATGTTAGTTAAAAATATAATCAGAGTCCCCAATAAATTATTGCTTTGAAGATTTTGTCTATGTCTTATAGTTTTACTATGATATGTCCAGGTCTGGATTTCTTTCTTTTTTTTTTTTTTTAGGTCTGGATTTCTTTGTCTACCTGGAGTCTGTTGAGCTTTGATGTTAAGGTTCATGTTTCCCATCATGTCTGGAAATTTTCAGCAAATAATCCTTACAGTATACTTTCTTGTCTTGATTCAGTGGTAGAGTATTTGCCTAGCATAAGTGAGACTCCTCCCACTGCCAGTCCAAAAGTCCAAGTTCTAGACACCACTGAACCCACTGGCTGGCCAGGGACTTTTTGTGAGGTGTGGTCAGAGTTTGGTGTAAGAAGAGAGCCAAAGAAAAGCATCATAGCTACAGGTAACTCAAAGCACACTCACCCAGAGCAGTAGAGAAAGACCGGAAGAAAGCAGCTACCCGGGGTTGGGGAGATGGCTCAGTAGAATAAGTGCTTGCCTGGCAAGGGCAAGGGCATGAGTTTAATCCCCAGTTCTGCAAAAAAAAAAAAAAAAAAAAAAAAAAAAAAAAAAAAAAAAAAAAAAAAAAGCAAGCAGCTACTGGGATCACTGAGGAAGGAGGGTGGAGATGGAGAAGGCCCTTTTAGAAATCAGTGGACACAACTGAAGGTATTGATCTAAGCAGAGTTAAAAAACAAGCAAACAAAAAATCTCTGGGCAGCCAGACTGCTGCACTCCTTCACTCACAGGCAGATGAGAGAACAAATCACAGTAGGGGACCAGCGCAAGCTCCAGTACGTGCAGCCAACCTTTGAGACTCAACCACAGGCACTGGGGCTCAGCCCTGAACATCCACTACAGGGATACAGAGATTCTGCCTGTGGTGTCAATAAGACTGAGAGGAGAGGACTCTATTTAATGTGTACTCGTATGCGAGTGATTATTTTCTTTTTTCTATCTCTTCTGTTTCTTTTCATCTGAAATATATAAATGAGTGCTTTACTTTTTTTTTTTTTTTTTGGTTCATTTCTGTCTTTTTGAGACAGGATCTTGCTATGCAGCTCAGGCTAGCCTGAAGTTCACTTTATAGCTCAGGTTGGTCTCAAATTTGCAATGATCCTCCTGCCTCAGCTTCCTGAGTGCTAGAATTACAGGCATGTGCCACCATGCACAGCTGTTGAGTGCTTCATTTTATGTAGG
>PVKA01022945.1:0-36342 GCA_004027165.1 Ctenomys sociabilis | reverse complement strand
TTTTTTTTTTTTTTTTTTTTTTTTTTTTTTTTTTTTTTTTTTTTTTTTTTTTTGTCTTTTTGAGGCAGGGTCTCACTGTGCAGTTCAGGCTGGCCTTAAGCTCACTTTGTAGCTCAGGCTGGTCTTGAACTCACAACAATCCTCCTGCCTCAGCCTCCCAAGTGCTGGGATTACAGGTGTGCGCCACCACGCCCAGCTTCACTTTTGCAGTTTTGAGGCTGCAAAGGGTGGGGTCCTGCTGTTTCTTGTGATACCCTCAGGCCATCTTTTCTATTCTATTCCTTCTCCAAAATGGAGATCTCAGTCTATCTTTGCAGTCTAAAGCTTTATTGGAGCTTCCCTCTTGACCCAACTTACATTTTAAGTCATCCTGCTGGGTTCTTTGCTCTTGTTTTTTTCTTTTTCTTTTTTTTTTTTTTTTTTTTTTTTTTGGTACTGGGAATTGAACTCAGGACCTTGTTCTTCCCAGACAAGTGTTTACTCTACTGAACTATGTACCCAGCCTGGGGTTCTTTGATCTTGATTCTCAACATAAATCTGACTAAAACCCCCAACAACAGCCATTCTATTACCTCAACAGTCAACTGCCTTGAAATTTCTTTTGCATTATTAACCAGTCCTCTATCCTTAATCTTAGTCTCTGGATATAAGCAAAATGTAGACATACTTTCTTCCAACCCATAACACATGTTGTCTGGCATCCAACAACCAATGCAGTCCTTCTCAGAAGGATCCTTCTCATTGTGTAGCAGGACTTCTATCAGCCTTCTGGTCTACTTAGGCCTGACCACAATCTCCCATACAGCCAAAGGTATTCCTTCATTCCTTTTTAAAGCAGTATCTGTAAATCTTTCTTATCTCTTACCATAACCATTTCCAAACTCCTTTGAATCACATGGTTAGGTACAGTCACAGAATTGACACCAATTCTTTGGTACCAAAATGTGTCTCAGTTTCTTTTCACTTATTGCTGGAACAAAATGCTCAACACCTAAAATTAAAGAAGAAAAGTTTTTTAGCTCACTACTTATGGAAGATTTAGTCCATAGTTGGCTGGCTAAAATTCAGAGTGACACACAGCAGAAGGCCACATTTTACGACAATGGAAAAACAGCACAATAGCATGAGTAAAAATGGAGGAGCAGCAGTTACAGCAGCTAACTAGCCTCTCTCCCTTCCTTGTACTGCGTTCTTGCTATCTCATCAGAGTCCATGGAGCATTCACACCCATAATCCCAGCATTGGATCACGAATTGGGCACAAACTCTAGAGGCCTACCCATTGGGGAGGCCATGCATGAGGCTCTGGGGGCAGGGGGAACAAATGGACACAAACCATAACAAAGGTGTCTGCAATATTTTGCTTCTCAGTCAAATGAATGTAATACCTTTGGTACAGAAAAGTACTACTAATTCCTCATGGCAGGATACTCCATTTACCTGGAGGAATGAATTTTGTTGCAGAAGGAGACAGCTGATATACCCCAGGAAGTCAGACCTCAATATATACACAGTTCTTTTCAGATGAAAACCATCTTACATTCATTATATGGTGACAGGAAATAAAAAATAAGATCAGATAAATCTTCACAGATGCTATCGAGAGTATTTATTTCCCTCAGTGTACATCATGTATAAAAGAGGCTCTGCATGACTATAAGCTTTGTCTTGACATAGGCTTTGTCTTGACCAGAATGGATAAATAAATGCAGCTATTAAAGGAGTCAATTCTTGCTTTGTTTTGAATATTTTCTTCAATATAATCGAAGATTTTCACCCAACAGGAAGAAAATGCCCCAGGAGCTTCACCATTGCCTTTTCTGTGTCAGTGTTTTGCCAGTCAGAAGCTCACAGTTCATCTTTATCCTCAAGGAATAGAACCAAGCCTGTTATGCTTTATGCATGCACTGTTTTGACCCCAAATCCTCCTTCTTGTTCTCTTCCTCCTTCATCTTCAGTAAGTTTGAATTACTGGTGATTAGCGGGGCCCAGATACATCATTCACAAACCTGAGTGTTTATTCATATACAGGGCATGATAAACTATGCAAGTATTCCCAGGTCTCTCCAGAGAAGCAGTGAGAATAAATGTGTTTTGGTAAGGCTTTCTGTGGATATATAATGTATGAAGTGAATTTATTCTGAAATTAATGAAGAACAAATCTTCTTTGTATTGGTGCATCAAAATCCTCTTCCAGATGCTAATTTTTGTTTGCTTTTACACAAAGTCCCTCTTATTACTTTCTTGTACCTGTTTGCCTTATAAGTAGTAACCTTTGTAGTTCTTCAGGTGGTTAAAGCTCTAGCTCACCCTGGGACACAGCAACTCTATTTCAAAAGTTAAAACCTCTCTTCATTTTTCTGACCCTTACAGATAACCTCTTTGCAGCGTACTTTTCATAATCATTCACTTTTGAATGCTTTTTGACTTATTCTTAAGGCTTTACTTAGCAACAGCACCTTAAAAATGATTTCAAGAAGTGAACCACAACTTACATCAAGACCTAACACCTGGGACTGGGGAGATGGCTCAGTAGAATAAACGCTTCCTTGGCAAGTGCAAGGGTATGAGTTCAATCCTAGGTTCCGGAAAAAAAAAAAAAAAAAAAAAAACTGAAAGCAAAATTTCTCTCATAGAATAAACTTACCATAGACTTGAGGCATGATCACAAAAGTCTTAAAATTAAACTGGCATGAAAACTAGCATTTTCCAAAGTGAAGATTTCATGGTGTGAATTAAGCCAGTTTTGTTGTTTAAAGCATAATCACCTGCCAGGCAAAGGCAAATTTCTGAGTTGAATCCTTGGTACTTAAAGAAACAAAAATGAAAACAAAATTTCCCCTCTTTCATTTCAAACATTTGTATCCCAATAATGTTTTCATTTTCTGGAGCAGGTGCGGTAAACCTCTGTCAGAATTTTTAGTTGCCCTGTCCTGGCTGCCCAGTTGCCTGCCTCAATCCAAATATTGCTTTTCATGGTCATTTTGACTTTGGAAAGAGCCAAAACTTGTGAAGTCCCAGACACAATCAATAAAGTTTATGAAAACACAGCACATGTCTATATTTGACAGAAACTCCTGGACAGTTTTTAGGGAGGGGTGATCATAAAGTACAGTGCATATTTAAATTAAGAAATGTGTGACAGCAAAAAAGGTACAATGTCATTAATGCCCTTCAAAACAGGCAAAACACTGCAGGTCACTTTGAACACAGTTGGTACATAATTTATGGCAATAGATAGTTATTGTAAATTTTATATCTTTTGATCATGCCTTGCATATAAGACCATAGTCTACACAATGCATTTTTCACCATGTAGAATACATCTCAAATTACTTGTCACATAAAAATTTAGAAAAATTGATATTTTTCAAGGGGAAATTAATAGATATCTTACTTAATAGAAATAAATTTTAAGATAATTTGTTTCTTGGCTTATCCAAACTATTTTTGTATATTATTTGTTTAAATTTTATTGGGAAACAGCGATGAGACAGTTTCAAAACTGTTATCTAAACTATTGGCCTACTAATATAACTGTATTCTGTGAAATAAACATTTCTAAAATAAATAAAAATAGAAAAGTTCTTATGAGAGAGATAAAAACAAGAAACATATTTCAGAACCAAAAATGTGATAATGGAGTCTTTTAAAATCTCTGACTGATATGCTCAGTTGTCGACTGTAAATAAAAAGATAATCATTTGGTAAACTTGATGATACACCAGTAATAATTATCCAGTCTTAGTGAAGTGTTTAAAAGCATAAACAGAGCCTCAGTTTTCCAGATGCTGCTCAAAGACTAGGCTTCAAAGTAGGAGACAAAGTATTACATTTTTTCACACACAGTGTGCGGTGCACACTTCAGCGCGCACACATCTCATGGGCAGCCCAACTCTCGACCCCGCATATCTTACTCGGTATATGAACCACAGAGAGTATGTAGATACGTGTTACAGGAAAGAAAGCCCACGCTGAGCAAACCCACATCACTGTGATGTGGGAACTAAGCATGTTTACTCTTTGCTCTAAATAGCAATGGCACTTCTACCTCCCAAAGTTGTTCACTACTCTATGTGCGAAAGATAATTCAAAGAAAGTCACTCAAAGCCTCTGGTCCCAAAACACCAACCCAAGGAGCTCAGAAAGAATCGCTCCTTCATCCAACACAAACTAAAAGTACAGGCAGTAGGAATATGCAAACACAGAACCAAACAAATGTTTAAGGTAAGACTAGCCAAACAAGTACCTGTCCATATTTGGTACTGTACGGTACCTCATTTTGGAACATATTGTGAAAGATGTATGTGTCACATAACTAATGATGTGCAGTGCATATGTTCTATTTCTAGGCGAGGCAGTAAAGGGAATCAACCTTTTTATCTTTCACAATAAATCTTCTAAAGAATTAAACTATTTGTGAAATTGAGTAAAGTAGTGAAGTGACATGATACACGATTACTAGCTTCATGTCATTTTATGTCCTTCAGAGTATAAGCAGTTCAGTAAAATGAAATATGAGATTCTCAACCTTCTTTATGTTGGGTGGAAAGGGTAAGAGGGAAATGGTTAATGAAATATTTTGTCCAAAGTTCAGTGTTTCATTAGGCCCAAGATTCCATGCCTGATTTAAGAAACTATGTCTTTATAAATAAGCAGTGTCTTAATGTATTTCCAGTTTCCACTCTTATAAGAGTGGCCTCCGTGCTGGAATTCAATTCAGATATAAGTGGCATAGAAGACCCTTCAGTAATCACATTGCTAAGCCAGAATTTCACGTTGAAATTAATTCTTTTTAGTGATATAAGATGCTCACATGATGACCACCATTTTTGAATGTGATTATAGTTTTCAGTAAGGAGCCAAATGGATATAGGTTAAAAAAGCAGCAGTTATTTTGCACAAAATGAACTAATAATTATGGATCACATTCAGAAGAAGGCCAGTGTCTTTCACCACAGCACCCAGTGTTCTTAATGTTCTGTTCACTATCTAATGCAGACGAGCCACACACATTCCAAAACATAATTTACCTTTAATTAATTTGATTATTCTGTTGAATTTTTCTATCTTTCAATTACATTCTTCCAGCATAATGAAAATATTTTCAATATTTTCACTTAAGAAAATCATAATTATTTTCTTACTTTTAACTAAGTATCACACGTATTAAAACAAAATTACAAGATATATTTTATAATTTAAATGAATTTTTGTGGGGAAAATAAAATCTCTAGATTTGGGAAATAGGAACTCAGACAATAAATGGAGTTGAAAATGTTGAATTCAATGAAAGGTATTAGAAAACAAGGCTTCATACATATGATTAATGAGAATTTTAGTAACAGAATGGTACTTTTTCGGTCACTGACTTGGTTAGATGATAGCAAAGTTCTTGCTTAGGCACAAACACTTCCCTGATCTTTTATCATCTACTAGACAGCTAGCAGGACGTCCACTTGGCCTCACCCAGTAGGACTGAAAATAGAAAGGGCACAAGAAGCTGAGCTGATCTTCGTTAGGAATCAGTGCAAATTTCCCATCGGTACGAACAGATGACAGCAGAAGCCACAAGAACCCTCCAAGTTCCTCGGGAAGCATGAGGTCTGAGGAAAGGACCCTCACTAACAGGAAAATAATGGGGGCCATTAAGTAGGCTGTCAAAAAACTCTTCATGTTACACATGGTATTTGTAGCTAGTTATCTTTATGGCTGTGCTGAGTCAGAACTCTTATGATAGATATTTATCTATAAAACAAATGTAACAATCTCTACATGATCAAGGATGACACACCCTCTTCTGCGTTATTGTTTCTAAGGGTTATATGTGTTTATACATAATAATAATGCTATGATTTCCTAAGTTTTTCTTACAAAGACCTAGACCATCCATATTTTAAAGAAATATACCAAATTTGAAAGTGTGCTGCAAAGAAAGAATAGACTACTTAAATATCTGTGAATCAAAGCAATTCTAGGTGCATTTGGGTATTCTATTGCATTTTTGATGTTCCTTTCTATTTGATATCCTCATATCAAGAGCAACGGTTCTCAGTGGGATATAATTTTAACATAAAGAAATTAGCTTTATTACATCTAACTGTAATTACTGAAAGTATAACATTCTAGCATTTAAATAGATACATTGGTCAACCTTATTATAGGGAAAATACATTGCCCACTCTACTTAATTACTACAGATAACAATTTTTCTCTATTCTGCATCTACTTATGAAGGATAGAAGGGAAAGCGTGGCTCTGAAGTATTCAGTCTCAGTCTCTAGTATCTGACCATATTCTATTCTTACTAATTTGCTTTCTTGGAGAGTTAAATAACAGGAACATTAGTTTTTCATTAGTAAAGACTAAATAATTTATATATATGTACATATATTACCTTTATATTATTCTAAGGTATTATTACCATGTGTTGTATAATAATATACAAGAATATATAAATTATTTATGAGAAGCTTCCAATAAACAATAGTTCAGAGTTGGAATGTTAGCACTCTCTATAAATGCCAGCAGCACATTTCCAGTAGCAGCAAACCCTGAAAAACACTCATATTTCATTCTCTTCTCCCTGCGCTATGCCAGATTTTGCTTCCTTGAATTTTGTGGGAAGTTAAAAACAGGAGGATTATTATGGGTACAATCTGTGTAGTAAGACTTTGTAGACCCTGTACTAACTACATTAAAAATAAAAGATTCTTTCAAATATACCTTCCTTTCTGGAAAATATATAGAGTAGATTTCAAACCACTTTTTCAGATAATGAAATGAATTTTGCCTGGAAGGGAACAATCAAAATAATTTTAAAGAATTTTATTATTATGGCACATCGCTAGGAAAAAAACTGTAATAGTTTATTTATATTAAATAATTAATGTATTCAGTCTCATTTTGTTTCCTGGGTTACATACATGTATATAATTAACCATATTAAATAATATATACAATGAATCACAATTTAAATGTTACATATAAAATTATGATTAATTTTTCATTTTTCATAACAGTATTCATATTCATTGAAATTCTATTTTCCTTGTATATAATTTCTGTCAATCTTATTCAGTTAAGATATCATTTAGACACACAAATATTAATATCCTTATCAGATCTGGTGGTGCACAAATATTTCTTTAGTATATTAATTAAATTAAAAGTTTTCACTATATGATTTTATGAGATTATCTACTACCACAGTAAATTTTTAAGCTAGTATAGTACTTTCTGAAAATTATAAAAACAAGGTTTATAAAGTAAAACTATACTAATATTTTGAGCTGCAAAAGGCTCAAGTCAAAACTTCTGACATTGCCAGTCTTATGGATAACTAACTACTATTATGGATTAGTGGACCAAATTGGATTATTTTGTTTAATTTACAATATTTAAATGTCAATAAAATACCCATATCTGACAAAATTAAACAAAAAAGGAGACTATAAATGAAGGGCCATTTTGTAGTGAAATATATATATATATTAGGGTACATATACAGATATTTTCTCTTAATTCAGTGAGAAGAAAGATTTGTACTAATAGTGTTTGGACAGGATATCATGTCTGCATCTTGTACTATAAATAACGACTACTACAAAGACAACAATATTCAATGCATTAATTATCGTAGTTGTCCTACTAACCCGTTCTGAAAGTGTCTCATTGCTATTTGTTTCTCAACAAAATTAATTTAAAAAGAGAAAAAGTGCTTTGCTTCAAAAATGAAGATCAACTACTTAATTCATAACGACAGCAATTATTCACACAGAGGAGGTTTCCGGACCAGATAACTGGCATTAACAGGTTGGCCCTTGGTGTGCTATAAATTTTTTTTGAAACAAAAGAGAAGTGAAGGTATTTTTTGAATCCCCTTTTGTTTACTTGGACAAAATATCTGATACACACATTTTATAACAGAAGGGAGTAACATTGTGTTATGGCTTGAGAGTTCACAGCCCGTGGCCAGCTGGGTCCAAGACAGAAAATGTGGAGACCCTGGCGGAGGGGTCAGCTCTCCAAGCGCAGCCAGGACACAGGGAAAGCAGACCTAGCGCAGGAGACCTGCTCCTCAGGGCCCACTTGGGCACAACTTGATTTTGTTTCTTTTGTGGTGTTTTTTGTTTGTTTTTATTTATTTTTTGTTTGTGGATTTTTCACATTGAATGTATATGATCTTATTGATCACACAAAGTTAAATTATCTTCATTCTTGATTTTTGGACAAACTTTTTTAACTTTTTTTACTTTAACTAGTTCTTTTCTGTCAAACGACTCATTGTCTTTGAATGAAATACTTGTGATTTCCTGGCACCTTCCTTCTAAATATATGACAGGAATCACACCTAGTGTGTAATTTCCTACATTCCACATACATTTAATTTCTAAGTTTATGATTCTAGATCACACTTCTCTGATAATTTTTGAATTGTGTTGTGTGGATAACCCCAGTATATATTTTTAGACATCTATTTTAAAACTGAATGTTCTGGCTAATTTTTGTTTTTTAATGATGATATCGAGTTTTGGTAGATAAAGAACAGCTATAACTTGCATATCTTGCTGGTAATAATATAAAAAGCTATTGAGATTCTGGAAAACTTTTGATAGTTTCTCATAAATTCAATCATGTGATAACTACTAGCTAGCTATGTATATTTTCCAGGATACGTGGCTGTTCAAAGTTTTATACATAAATACCTGAAGCTTTTCTTGGAATTGACTAACATTAGAATCAACTCAATCTTTATCAGTAGATAAATGGAAAGACCACTGATGGCACAGGATATTACCCAGTACCAAGGAATTAATTAATTAATTAATGCAAACTAATGTACTAAGCATAATAAAATAATGACACTATTATGTTAAGAATATAGGTAGATACAAGCAGTAAATGGTACATTATTCACTTTATAAGAAATTCTAATACACATATATCAGTCTATAGAGACAGAGTCTAGAGCAATGCCTACATAAGGCTGGAGACCTGGTGGAATTGTAACAAACAAGCAAGAATATGCTTTAGGAGTGATAGAAGTATTCTACAACTTGGTTGTGATGTTGATTACATGGATTCTTTTGGACACTGAAACACTTTGAACTCTACTTTTAAAAAGTTGCATTTTATTTGTTTTCATATCCCATGAAAGTGATATTAAAAATTGAAATAACTGGCATCACCTCTCCTCCTTTCTTGCCTGTGATCCCACCCTCTCAAATGCTGTCAATTTCCTGTATTACTCTAT
Source organism: Ctenomys sociabilis (assembly GCA_004027165.1). Lineage (NCBI taxonomy): Eukaryota > Metazoa > Chordata > Mammalia > Rodentia > Ctenomyidae > Ctenomys > Ctenomys sociabilis. The sequence goes on along the minus strand of PVKA01022945.1, from coordinate 27,087 downwards.
GGATGGCTCCACAATCTGCTAAATTATTTAAGGAAAACACATCATATAATCCATCATCTCAGACTAATCTCATACTATGATGGGTGTAGGATAGGGTTCAACCACAAACACCTTTCTTACAGTTCTGGTAGTGGGAAATTCTGAGATCAGATTTCCTGAGGGCCCAGGCCCTGGGAGGTGCTGATTCTTGTTTTCCGTATGGCTGTTTTGTAATCCTCGTTCACATGGTAGAGCACAAAGAGAGAAGAAAAGCTCATACCTCCTCTCATAGGATCTTCAGTCCTGTAGTATTTTGATCTATGGGCTTTGGTGGGCACATACTTTCTATACTTAATGATCTCTAACTATATGCTTTCTTTCAGTTTGTTTCCTATTGCCAAACTTCTTCCTCTATAATATTTCTAAGATGTGTCACACTCTTTCTTCTAACAGTCCTCCAACTAATCAATTCATGTGAAACTGACCCATATTGATTATTGTGTATACTGAGACTGATCCTATTATAATACTTGGCCAAACTGGCCAGCTAATTTTATTCGATGTGGAAATTTAAATACACTGATCGCCACACTCAAGTTTCAGTAGGACTATTCAAAAGAAGAATTTGAAAAAAACAAAGATTACCAATAAATAACTCTAAAACTTGTGAGAGTTATTAGGAGCAAATAAATATAATATTTGTTTAGAGATGAAAAGTAGGAATTAATGATTAATTAAATTAATGATATATGAAAGCTAAATTTATACTAATAGCTCTATTTGAAAACTGTGATGTTTGTAGTAGAGCCAAGGTGTTTCTTAGAGCTGACTCATAGTTAGATAGGTTAGTCTAAACACTGTCACGTTGGTCCAACTCAGGGGCAGTCTTCCCACAAAAGAGCAGAGACTGACACAGATAAGACAAGACAGGAAAGCAAGCCCAACCAAATATTTCCTGCGACAGACAGACATGAAAGAGCTAGGTTGCAGAGCAGTACAATTCTTTCTTCCTTGGATATCCATCAAACAAGTCTCCCCTCTGCTGGGAAAGTTAATAGAGTATGGAGACAATCAGAAGGAATTCTTCCCGGTGCCACTCCATCCAGGATGGGAGAAGACATTTCCTCTGCTGTACGGTAATACGAATATGGGAAATGAATTTCCCAGCCCGGCTGAGCAGGACCTGATATTCGGCACAGCATGCAAGAAAAGAAGGAATACTCCTGGGAAGGAAGTCAACACAGAAAATAATAGAAAGAAAAAAAAAAAACTAAACAGAAGACAAATGCTTCATGACATGGCTGAAAATCTAAATGGAAGCTTGTTATTATTTTTTTTTTTCATTGTGGAGAGTGAAACCACAAGCCTCCCACATGCAAGACAAATAGTTTACCCTAGCAGAGCCCTGTATCTACTGTTATTAAAATTTAAATCAAGATTTGGCAGTTTTTAATTTTTTTTAAAGAATACAAAATGGTGATAGAGAAAAACAGCATTACTACAGTAGTATATATGCACCCATGTTTATAACAGCACAATTTGTCATAGATGAACCTTGGAAACAACTCAAATGCCCATCAACTGAGGAATGGATAAAAATACATGATATTTTTGCACAATGGAACATTATTCAGTGATAAAAACATAAATTTTAGTGGAGGAGCTCGGGTGCCACGCTTGGAGCCACGAGGCTGGGAGTGAGGACGGTGAAGTTGGCTCAGCCATGACTCATCGTCCCAAGAAGCATCGAAAGGGATGAGCAGCTCCAAAGCAGTGAATGCTGGATAAATTGACTGGTGTGTTTGCTCCTCGTCCATCCACCGGTGCCCATAACCTGAGAGAAGGTCTGCGTCTCATCATCTTCCTGAGGAACAGACTCAAGTGTGTTCTGACAGGAGATGAAGTAAAGAAGATTTGCATGTGGTGCTTCATGAAGAACCACAGCAAAGTCCGAACTGATATCCTGCTGCCTTTATGGATGTCATCAGCATTGACAAGACGGGGGAGCATTTCCATCTGATCTGCGACACCAAGAGTCACTTTGCTGTTCATCGGATTACACCAGAGGAAGCTAAGTACAAGTTATGCAGAGTGAGAAAGATCTTGGTGGGCACAAAAGTGATCGTCCACCTGGCGACCCACGATGCTGGTGTTATTCACTACCTTGACCCTCTCATCAAGGTTAGTGACACCATCCAGATTGATTTGATGTCTGTCAAGATCTCCAATTTAATCAATTTCAACACTGATATCCTGTGTATGGTGAGTGGAGGTGCTAACTTGGGAAGAATTGGAGTGATCACCAACAGAGAGAAGCACCTGGATCTTTTGATGTGGTTCATGTGAGAGATGCCAATGGCAAAAACTCTGCCACCTGGTTCTCCAACATATTTGTCATTGGCAAAGGCAGCAAGCCGTGGATTTCTCTTCCACAAGGAAAAGGAATCTGCCTCACCATTGCTGAAGAGAGAAATAAGAGGCTGGCAGCCAAACAGCAGTGGGTGAAATGGTCTCTAATAATATATTAAGGAGGTCTCTGTTTAATTAAAGATAATAGAGCATGTTTTTTTTTAAAAAGATACATTTTAGGCTTTTGTAAATAAATGAATATAACTAGGGACTATGTTGGTATGTGAAAAAAATCAGATCCACATGTGCAAACGTTGTATTTTCTCATTAGTGTGAGACCCTGAAAGAGTAATTAAAATCTGAAAGGTACAATATATACTGTGAAAGAGAAAGAGTTCAGTCATTGTGAAGAAAAAACTGGGATGAGCAAAAGGACAAATGAAAGGTTTTCCCTGCTTATGTATATATGCAGAATAGTTTGGATAATTGTACTGCTGAGTTCTGCTGATCTTTTGAAAGATTTGGGAGTCTTTAATATGACTTTGACCCTAATTTCACACAAAGAGAAGAAATCTTAAATTTTGAATGAAACTCAAAAGACACAAAATGACCACGGCGATACTGAAGGGGAAACATCTGGGGGGATCGCGATACTTAACAATGTACTTATGTTTGCTAAAATATCATAGTACTGGTGCAAAGACAGATACACACACCAATAACACAGAGAAGAAAAGCTGATTGTTAGTCTGCACTCATGCAGCAAGCTAATTTTGCCAAAGTTGCGAAGAAAATGCTGTGAGAAAAAAACATTCTTTTCCGGTGCTGGCAAAATTGAACATAAAAATACAAAAAGACATACACCTGTTTCTCTAACCAAACACAAAATCAACTTGAAATATATCGCAGGACCTGAATCTGTGAATTACTCCCAGAAAACATAAGGGAAATATTTGAAGACATTGGTGTATCCAATAATTTTTAGATCATAACCCAAAGGCACAGGCAATTAAACAGAAAATTGTCAAGCAGGATTACACTGAAGCAAGACCTTGCTATGCAGCAAAGAAAACAGTCAGCAAGCTTAAGTGACAAGCTACAGAATGATGAAAATATTTTCCAATGGTAAATTACACAAGGCATTAATATCTAGGTAATGAATACTAAAATACTTAAAAATTGGATAAGAATTAAATAACATACTTTCAAGAAGAAGATATTCAATTAGTGAACAAGCAGATGAAAAGTCAAAACCACGATGAAATATCATCTCAGCTAAGTAAGAATGGCTGTTGCTAGACATGACAAACAGCTGCTGCTGGAATGGGGACAGAGAAACCGGTGCTCTAATGGGCCATAAAAAGGAAATGAAGCCTTATTATCTGGAGCAACATGGCTGGAATTGAGGACATAACGCTGAGCAAAACAAACCAGAATCGGGAAGACAAGCATCATATTTATGGAAACAATATGACAACCTGGTAAAATTTGGAATAAAGAAGCTAATAGACACTAGTAATGGGGAGGAGTAAAGGGCAGGGCTAACAGCAAGAAATTGAGAGGGAGGTTTAGGGTACTGGGGGTAGACAGGGAGGTCCTGGGTCGAAGTTTCGAGAGACAGGATCAATATACAATGAACACGTATGTGGAAACTCAGAGTAAATCACATTGACGTGGTCACTCAATCCATACTAACAAAAATGAAGAAAATGACATTTGGGGCAAAAATTCTATTTCTGAATATTAAAATAGTCACTGCATTGAAGAGACTCAGCTTACTCTTTATGACTGTTAGGGGCCAACTGGACCCAAAGGGCAGGCTTTACTGGGAAGATGTTTGTAATGCCAAGGCTAAAAACTGGAAAAAAGTGAAGTGAAAAACAAGAGACAAAATAGGTGTTTGAGCTACGTTGGTGGTACTTAAAAATATTATGAAGTATTACACTATGTAACAATTTTGGAGGTGTGGCCATTTTCCCAATGTTAGTTTCTTGAAAGCAAGTGATAATATTCAATCATATGTTCAATCATATATAACTATATCTGTTAACCTGAGCAACAGATTTAACAATAAAAACAGGTAAAATATCAACCATTGCTCATCAGTTATTCTTGTTTTGAATATCTGTAACATATGTGTGTTGTGTGTTGCCCTGTTTCTGTCTTCGTTTCTGATTTTTGTGTTCTTGCTTTTGTTTTTACTCTTCACAACAAAATAAAATACATTTTTTAAAGTGAGAAATAAATATTATGAAACAAGCATGTTTTAAGAACCCATTTTGCATCTGCATGCAAGAATGGGTGATATATAATATGCCTAAAAATAATAAATATTCTTAAACCCCTAATAATAAAAAATTTGATAAATTTTAAAATCATATCTTTGATTATATCTTAAAATCATAAATGAAAGTACTGTGCTTTTTAACTACAGATTTTAAAATCAACAACTTTTAAAAATCTTAGGAAGATTTAGAATTTCAAGATTTATGAATTTAGAAGTTTGTTTTTCTATTGTAATGGTTTATACATATTGCTACCACTAGACCTAAGTAAATACTTTGAAGGTTTTCTGTTTCTTTCAAACCTTTTGAACTTATATATTTGGGAAAATAACAATAATTTCTAATCTCTTATTGTTCAACTTATATTACATTAAAGTTTTGTACTATGGAAGCCTACAAGATATGAAATACCTCTGGTTAGCATAAATATTTCTTCCATTGAAATAGCATATGATATGTGCTCTTCCAAATATATTTTCTGTATTTATATATAACATTATATGTATTATGTATATATATTTAATCATGTTTGATGACTATATAAAATAATTATCCCTGTACTTAAACACTTTCTTTGTGTAAAGTAAGGTTTATTCTTTTAAAAACAGAATATTTATATAGTATTTTATATTATTAAATGTTTAACTTGAGGAAATACAATTTGCTATGATGAACTCTCTTTTTTATCTTTCTTTCTTTCTGTTTTTGGCAGATCTGGGGATTGAACTCAGACCCTCAGGCTGCCAGGGAAGCACTTATTCCACTGAGCCATCTCTCCCACCCGCTATGTTGAACTCTCCCACGGTGCCCAAATGACTGATTCAGCCTGTGGACCTTTCCAGATGTGGCACTGCTCACCTCTTGATTGTCCTCTAACTGCTGGCTGGTGCTATTTATAGCGTCTGTGATCATTATTGCCAACCAGGAGCTGTGAGATTACTGGAGGTGACCTTACTGTCTTCTTGTGGATATACCTGGCCTTGTTTAAAATACACAGTGAAAAATAAATAAAAATTAAAAGAAAATAATACAATACACAGTGCACGATATAGACATGGTGATTATCAAACTTAAGGTATCTGCGAAAGCTGCTTAAGGCTGTGGAGTATGGGTGTGAGGACTGGCCCTAGGGATGGGGGACACGCTGGATCCCTAAAGCAGGTCTCTGCCTTCAGGCTCCTTTTCTCCTCTGTCAGCACCAAGCCTCTTTGCTCCTTCACCATCTTCCTCCATGCTTCTGCCTCAGAGCCAGCTGAGTGTGGACTGAACATCCTGGAACCACTCAACAAAGTGAACCCTTTCTCTTTGTAATTGTGGGTATTGGGGATGGTGTTTCAGCCATGGCACAGCTGACAGATATAATGGCTTCTAATCTGGGGGCCTTTGTTACTGTTATTGCTAAAGGAAGAGGCAGACCTATTAGAAGAAACTCCTGAATCTAACAAGTTCATGACAGGGTTGATATGCACAACTGAATTAACCTGTAATCATTAATTGTAGCACGAGTAAGTGATAGCAACAAGAAGTTGTTTGTGTTCGTTGATCAGTGGTGAGAGTGAACACACCTGCTTCTCTGCAGCTCCAGGTGTGGTGCTTTCTGAATTTGTTAACAGGACTGAGTAATAGGAAAGAACCTAGATGTGCAAAAACAATCACACCAGGTACACAGGTTGCCGTTGCAATAGAGATTTCATTGGGAATTTTCATTTTTCTAAGTCTAATTTGACATAATGATTCCCTATAATTTATAATTAAATTGCTTGTGTACTGTGTTGGAGGTACTAAGCTAGATATTGTGCAATCGTTTCACACTGTTCGCAGGAGTCCACACTGCTGGAAACCTGTTAATTAACTTTATATCTTGGCTCAAATAGTTACTTTTCTTTACTCCAACAATCACTCAAGTTCTATGCAAAAGGGGATCTTGATGGGTGTTGAATTTTGTATGTATTCACCTATTGTTTGCTTTGGTCAGTACCAGAACTTGTTATGAAACACATCAAAACCATTGTTTCTCTTGAATCAGTTGCAGTGGTCCTATCCAAAGTGACAGTCAATCCAGTAATTCTTTGAATGCTGAAGTTTTCTCAGACAAAATCCTTCATGATCAAAATATTATACTCCAATTACACTTCAAACACATGCCAATAAATATGGTAATTATAGGCTTTCCTGTTGTTTGGACACAATAATGGAAAAAACTGAGTTTACAGAAGATGTCTCATTTGGCTCGCTGGTTCAGGTCTGGTACACCCGCTGGCCGGAAGAAGGAATTCAAGACAGAGATGGACTCCAACCTCACACCATCATAGTCCACCAAAATATATGAAGAATGATGCTTTACCAACCCCCTGGAGGCCACCAAACTGATCACAGGAACACAATAATCACTCAACCACTCTAAGTATACTTGTAAGGTGAGAAATGTGATTTCAAGCATTGGGGAACCCAAAGAAGGCTATTAATTGTACCAGAAGGATGGCATATTTTACAAATTCTCTAGACAAATGAGTTCTAATCCATTTTACATAGTTTGGGTTGCCATTAAAAATTGGCAAACACTGTGTTGTTTAGACAACATAAATTCATTCTCATACCTCTGGAGGGTGAGGAGTCCATGGACAGACAGGGCAGCAGGCTGGTCAGTTTCCGCTGGCAGTCCGTTCTTTACATATGGCAGCCTGTTCATATGCTGAACAGACAAACGTACTGAATTCTCTTCCTCCTTTTGTAAGACAGCAGCTCTACTGGATTAGGGCTATATTTGAAAAGGAACAGGCATGGAAATTCCAGGGAGTGACTGAACCCTTCGAGAGAACTTGCTCTATTATTTATGTCTGAAAGTAGTAGGAATCCTGAATGCTCAATAGTCACTGTACCTTAGAAGAACTAATAAAGGTGAGAAAGTCTATATTCTAACAATCAGTATCTCCAAATTTAGAACAGCTTTAAGTCAACCTTCCTGCCAAGAAATGTAATTGAAAAACTTGAGCCATAGATTTTTGAGGGAAATTATCAGATTTATCAGGATGGCAAATGGATGTATAGGGAAATAGTGTTCGATGCAGACTTATGATGATAGCCATAAAACGTCTGCAGAAATTGGAACATATAAAGGAACTTCAGGGATCAAAACTGCTGTGTAGCAGAAAGTAAGCTTAGGAGCTTATTCTTTAATTCATCTACACTTTTTTTTCATGAAAGATGTACTTTTTTCTAACATATCTTGGTTTTAGTTTGATGCACTTCAACTCTATTCCAACTCAGTTCTAACAAAAGTCTATACAGATTGTTCATTATGCCATTTAAAACAAAGAAAATTAGCAGGGAAATGTTTTGGTTTTTCATGTTATGATTATTCTACTCAAATCAATTTGCAAATTTCTTAAACTGCCTTTGTCTGAGAAATGATAAAATCCTAGCTTTCATAGACACTACTGTTATTTCAAACTCATAAAAACTGATTATTAATGGTAGTTCTTGAAGATGCAAATGAAGATCTTCATCTTGCTATCTTAAAAGCCCTTTGATTGCTTTAATTTTCACCTACATGCACAGGTAAGTGTCATTCATGCTTCTTTTCTACCTGGTAGTCTAGCAACTGCAAATTTCATGTCCTTTTTGTAATAGTTTTCTCTGAATAATTTTTAAATGATGCTGGTTTCTCAACTTGTACAGAGTACTGCTCAGAGGCTCTGAAAATGGCCCAGAGTAATACTTTCAATTTGTTAAGAACTTTGTTAATCTTTTAGAGTTGTCAAGAGCTTAGACATAAGGTCCAACAATGTGAAACATCCATTTATGAAAATACAACAACAGAAAAAAAAAAAAAAAAAAGAAATAATGCAGTGTAATAGTTGCAGAGGAAGCTGTAGTATTTTCCATGGCTTCTGCTTTTCTTTAACATGGATCATGTACTCAGACAATCAATGTAAATGAATTTTAAATTCTAGATGTTACAAAACACTATATAAGCAACAATTGAATAAGATTGACTTCTAAAGTCACAAATGAAAATGTATTTTAAATTTAAGGTAATTCAGGTTTACAAATTAATTCAAAAGACCATGATCTGTAAAACAGAAATTGGTTGATTCCCACTTGACATATGTTTCTTTAATATTTACCCACAGTGTATGGTTATTGCAGATATAACACAGGACTACCAGCTGAATTTGAATTTTAAATTTTGAATTAATACAAGAAATGTTTAAAATGTTAAATAGTGAATCACTTTACACTGTGTAAATGTGTTGAATTATCACATTAAAACATAATTTGTAAGCATTTTAATTTTCTCAAAATATAATGGTTGATATAGATTTTTCTCCTAAATTACTTTGCATAAGCATATCCTATATGACACTTGGGGGAGACATTATAAAATTCTACTTGTTTACATATGAAATGGAACTTTAACTATGCTACCCTACAATGTTACTTGCTAAATCATATAGTTTCCTGCAAGGAAACTTGAGATGGAATTATAAAATAAGGTAACTGCTTATGTTATCTAAATAAATGTTTAATTAGTAGACTGAGAGTGCCAGAAATAACTTTTTACCTTTTGTATCAATACAAGAATCACAATCTCTAGTCAGTTTTACCAAGAAAATAATGTGTGAAATAACTATGCTTATAAAAGTATTGCATTTTAACCTTGGAATGTTCATTTTAACCTTGGAACATTTTATTTGTACATGATTTTTAATGTATTCAATAAGTGATAACTTATCCTATAAGAATAGTTAACACATGCAGGTTTTCCTGGACTTGTTTTTATATTCAAGCCAAAGAAAAGAACATTGGCAAAGGAAACTTCAAAGTGGGCTGGAGAGCCAAGCTGAGTGGAGAGCTGTGGGCCTTCCAGGGGGTCCAGGTTGGAGTGCAGGGTGTGGGCCAGAGGAATTGCCTGACTGAATCCAGAAGAGTGGGATATTTACCAGCTTAGCAGTGGATGCAGGGTCACATCAAGAACTGAAGTGAGGAAAACCCTCAACATTTTTATTTCTTCAGCTGGAGTGAATTTTCGGCTCATAAGAATGCAGCTGGAGACTGGAAATTGAAACCCTTTACTAAAGCATAGGCGAGTGAGGGCAGTCAATGGCAATATTAGATCCCAGCTCAGGCCTGTTAATCAATGTGACTTAGCCCGGATTTAGGAGAAAAAAATCTTTTGAGGACCAGAATATCAACCCTGTGCACTGCTCTGCGTTACTGCTGAGAATAACAATTATTTCTTATCAGTAGTGATAGGAGCCTTGCCAGATGAAAGAGGAGCATAAGGAATGACCTCACTGGGAGAGGCCAGGAGCTGGCTGGGAGTCAGATCAGTGTACACATGCGCCAGCCTCTTCCATATTAGTCTGGCTGACATGTGTGCAGCTTGTGCAAGCAGTGGAGCCTCTGGGCTTCTGTTCTGTTGAATCAGGTCAGTTCTAGTCTTTCAACTCTTACCACCTTCCACTCTGCCAAAGATAAGATTCCTCATGAACTAGAATGCCACTGTCTTATATGAATTATTTTGTTTATGGACATTGAATACTTAAATTACCTGCTATTGCAAGTTTTGTGTATGTGGTTGTACGTGGGGGGTATTCTGCATATTCCAAAGACCCTATCCTAACTTATTTACATGTTTAAATTCAGTAATTGTTCATGTTAACTAGAATCATGCCGGGGGTTGCAAGAAGCTAGAAACCTTACAAAATTAATAGTATTTCTGTGACTTAGGAACAGAGATTTCTTTCAAACAGATCAGTGGTACAAAGTACACAGGAGAAGACTCCTACCACAATTGTCAATTTAATTACACATATTTGATACCTTGCAGTCACAAAGGGACTACTCTACAAACACTAGTTATTGTTAATGTCATTACTTCTGTTATAATTATCAAAATATTTTCAATAGAAACTCAGGAGGGTTTCTTGGAAGAATTAAGTTCTGCTTTTCTTTTTTGCCATGGCATGTGGAGCCAGGGATTGAACTGTGGTCACCTGAACCTGCGTAAGCTTGCCTCAGTAGGTTAGAGCACTGAGCTACCTTGGTGGCCCCTGCTTTTCTTTTCTATGTCCTCTAATAAGAATCAACAAACTGTGGCAAAAATAAATGGCTGGCTAGCAAAATATTTTTTTTCACTTTATAAATGTTCATGAGCTTTTTATACAATGACATGAATGCAAGAAAGATCATTCAAGATGTGTCCCCTGAGGGACAAAAACACTTGGGAAATTATACCAACCTCAGTTGCTGTCATTGGCACAGAAGATAAACTTGATACATTGGCTGCTTAAAATAATAGATTTGTAATTCAATTATTCTATGTATATAAGATACATGTATCTGAGCTAAGTCATGTAAGCAGCCAGACTCATCATATACATAATTTTTTAAAATACATTTTAAATAAGCCACCTTAAATTTATCTCATCACTTAATTTTAGGCATTTAAGCATCTTCCTCTTGCCAGGAGACGGCAGTGACTCAGCACCAGGTGGAGGAGGTACAAGCTTGAATTGCTGTGAGTCTAAAAACAAAACATCCTGGAAGACCAGACTACTCCCAACAGTTTCCTGTGCAGATTTCTTGCTAAATGAAATTGCATCATTTCACTTATACATTTCTTTAAAAGTTAAAAGTATAGAAGTTAATTTCTTTCAAAGTTATAGGTCATTGAGATTACAATGGGTTTTAAGGAACAAGTAAATTCTTACCAAGAAAAAGAAGACTAGTCTCAAATGCCCCAGAATTGACAAGAGATTTTTAAGACTAATAAATACTTGACAATTTTTATACTATGGAGCAAACAAAAGAGAGAAGAGAGTAAGAAAAAATGTGAAGTTCTGTACATGATTTATGATTTCTAAAACATTATACCAAAGATTTTAAAAACATGTTAACAAGGAGGCTGGTGAGATAGCTAAAGCACGTGCTTTGGCAAGCTTAGGCAAGTATTCAGGGACCACAGTTCAATCCCCAGCACCACATGCCATGCCAGCCCCAACCCAAGGGCAGGGTGAGTGAGCCACAAAAAAAAAAAAAAAAAAAAAAAAAAAAAAAAAAAAAAAAAAAAAAAAAAAAAAAAAAAAAAAAAAAAAAAAAAAAAAAAAAAAAAAAAAAGTGTTAAGAACTTACCTGAAGAATGTAACACATAATATTAGCCTTTAGTTACTGCAGAATGATCAGGCCTGTGACCTCTCAAACAAGGCAATGGCGAAGGCTGAAGTAAATGAATCAAATGGCATGATTTTTATTGCTTCAGGAAGATCAAATCCCTCTAATAGAATTTGAGAGTCTCTGGGGGCTAGGACAAAAAAACCCTAGGCAGCTCCTACTTATTATGCTATCAAAGAAAGGAGTGGGGATGATGGAGAAAATGCAGGAATCAAGGAAGGACCTTGAGAGTCCCTTCAAGGACTTCTCCAATTAACTCATATGCTAATCAAGGGGAACTAGATTATCTCCAGGAGGGTCTTCACCGCTAGGATCCCTGCAGCTGCAGTCTTCATCCAGCTAACTGAGGTTAGAGCCACGTGTTCTTAGATGTGGCTTTTTCCTGTCCTTGAGTTTTCTGGCTTCACCCTCCACCTCCCTTTCAGGCCTCAGCTGGAACCAGTGAGTACAGAAAGTTCACTGACTATGAGTTTGCTGCCCATCTCTGGTCAAAGGGTCTAAATCCTGCTCAGAGCCATTTATTGGTGGCTTCCATCAAGCATGGAAATAATGACTTCTTATGCTTATTGAGAAAATGGACATGGTTATTTTTGAGATCAATGCACACCAAAGAAACATGGTTTAGAACACTTAATTTAAAAAACTTTCTATTTCTCTATACTCATTTCTGGATGAGGACTTTACATTTCTCAGGTTTTTGTTGCATTAAATATGACCTCTAGTCCCAGGATGAACAGTCATGTGGGTCTGGACATTTTTGTAGTTTCTTGATCTTCGATGGTAGCTTTCTTTCAGCCTTTCGCTGCTCATGTCTATTTTGCAAATGTTTTCTGATAAGCTGGGGGAATTTAATTCTAGTCCTAGGTTTTAATAATTGCACAATGAATGATGTTGAATTCTGTCAAATTTTGCTTTCTACATTTATTAAAATGTTCCCTTTCAAATTAGTTTCTCAGTTAATATATTGATTTATACCGATCACATGTAAAGGTAAAAACAAGCATCACTTAGATATGCACCATTTAGTTACAATGTATTTTATAGGTAATCCACTCAGTTCTCTAAAATTTTGTAAAGATTTTTGCCACTACATCAATGAAAGCATCACTCCACGGTATTTGCATTCGTTTGTTTTCCTTGTGATACCTGTCTATATCCTTAAGTCTTCAGGATAATTTTAAACCAATATAATGAACTTGAATTTGTTCGGGTCTTTTCTACTTTCTGAAAGTATCTAAAAAGTTTATATTACTTCTCTCCACATAAATTAGAAGCTGAATCTGTTTGACCCCATTGGTCTTTTCATAGTAAAAGATTTTTTAAAAATGAAAGATTAGCTGATCACTACGAGTCTGACCTACATAGTGAGACTATGTAGATCCTGTACTAAGATAAAAAATAAATAAATAAATGAAGATGAAAGATTAAATTTTGTTAGCAAAGATAAAGATACTCAATTTTATACTTAAAATTTGTATTTCATTTTCAGCTAAGCTATCTAGTTCTCATAAATTTCCATTTCACTTAGGGAGACAAGTACATCAGCATAAAATTGTTATTGATATAATAACTATAGAATATTTGTAGTCCAATTGTCTTACATAATAATGTTTAGGATTTTTTGGTTGAAAAATAACAAAAAAATGGTATAGCAAAATTCAAATAAAATATAGGCATGCAAGTGATCTGGGAAGAACCAGATGATTAACAGCATAAATTAACAGCAAATTAATAAAAAAAATTCCCTTTTAAAGAGACTAATAAAACTAAGTAACCCTTGTCAATATTTATTTAAAAATATGAATTTATTTAGAATAAGAGAACCTTACAATGACTTCCATAGACATTAAAACAGCTAATAAAAAAATAGCTCTGAAAAGTACTAGTTTTATTTATTTACATATGTTTATTTGTATTATTATTATTAGTTTATCTTTTTGAGACAGATCTCTCTGTGCAGCTCAGGCTATCCTTGAGCTGACTTTGAAGCCCAGGCTGATTTCCAACAATCATCCTGTCACACCCTTCCCAGTGCTGGAATTACAACCCTGTACCATCAAACCCAGCTTCATTTTAAAGTAAACTGTGTAATATCATCTAAAAAACTTAGTTAGAAATTGATAGACAACAGAATGCTATAAATACTTGCAAATTCTGTGATATATATTAAATTTTTAGAAGAAAGGAAATTGGAAATTTTTGAAATGGATAAAATTTTTTGAAGTCCTACCTTGGTACGTGTCTAAAATGGGGTGAGAGCAGGGATTGATAACTGGTTGTCAACTTGTTATACCCAGCTGAACTGAACTAGTGGTGTTCAGTGTGTGGGAGGCCCACCTGAGGGCTGCTTCAAGCAGCATAAGAGACAGAACTGGAGAAGCTGCTGGGAGGCTGTTAGGGAAGCTGTTCAGAGATGCTGTTGAGCTGTTGGAAGCTGCTGGCTCACTTGGGCTTTCTTCTGAAGGACCTTGTCATGCTGGCTTTCCTGATGAACTTGGCTGTTGTCGGGGGAGGAACTTGGGACCTTGTTGCCATTGAGAACAGCTACAGTTCATTTTTGGTGAGCAATGGTCCTCATCTTGAGCATGGCTTCCTGGCTGCAGAGGAGAAGATTGTCATGGAGAAGGTTGTCAAGTTTGCTTTCCTGATGAGAATCCAGCTTCTCCCAATGCTGGAGAAGATGGGGACCTCACTGTCACTGAGGATGGCTGCAGTACTTTTGTGGTGAGCTCTAGCTTTTACCTGGAGCATCACTTCCTAACTCCAGTTCAGATCCCTCAGCCCACTAATGTAGACTTTCTAGTTTCTACCACTGAACTTTGGGCCTTCCCTGCATGATCTACATGAGACACTGTTGAGGGCTTTAATCCTCCAGTTAGACTCATAGGAGGCATTAATATGAGTTCTAGGTTTTCATTTGGATTCATGCTGGATATTAGGATCCAGAATTTCTTGGTTACTTTTCCCTTCTTGCTGGGACAAAGTACCTGACACCCAAAATTAAGAAAGAAAATTTTTTCAGCTCACAGTTTGTGGATGTTTCAGTTCATAATCAGCTAGCTCCAAGGCAGGGTGGCACATGGTGGAGGATAGCAGTTGTTGGGAACAGAAAACAGCAAAACAGCAAGAGTTCAAAGAGAGGCAGTGGCAACAGAAGGGACCAAGCTTCTTTGCCATTCCTTATAGTACATTCAAAGTATCTGACCCAGGGTGGGTGTAGCACTCAAACCCACAATACCAGGAGCACTCACCCATGCTCCCAGCATTGGATCCTGAATAAATCACCAATTCTAGAAGCCACTCCATGACTACATGAGGCTTTGAAGGGACAACTAGACAAAAGCCATAGCAATAACCTCATCTGTGTTCCTTGGTCTTTAATGTGTTGACAGATTTCTTGCTCTCTTTGTATATGATTCTTAGGGTGATTATAAAATAATCCCATAAAGGGTGTTCTATATTGCATTGTTCCCCTTTCAAAAACCCCAAACTACAAGTACTAAATGCCTTTATGACAAAAAGAAGTCTAAAATAAATGTTATTACTATTATTATTATTACTATTATTATTATTTATATTTTAGGGAAGGGTCTACAGGGTGTTCAGGGTCTCACTACTACATCAGACTCATAGTTATCCTCCGATTTAGATGCTCCCAAGAGCTCTCGCCATCATGTCCAATCTCAGTTGCCATCTCAACATGCCCCAGGGGTGAGGCTCGCACAGCAGGCCCGGGAATCGAACCCTGGTCCCTGTGCCTGCTTGTAGGCACTTTAATCTGCTAAGCTATTTGGCCAGCTCTTACAATAAATTTTGAAATTTAATAGATTTTCTTTTGCAGTGTCTGGGTTTGTGTGTTCCTCAGCTTTGCACCACTGTAGCAAACCCTTCAGGTTAAACACTTACAAAGAAAAGGGTGTTTTGGCTTCCAGGTGTAGGGGCTTAATCTATGTCTTGGTGTCATACTGCTTGAGACCCACGGTGCACATTATGTTTACTTTTTTTTATTTTTAAAGAGAATGCAAAATAGTAATAAAATAATTACAAACGATACAGAATTTCACTAAACAAAATAATACGAATTTGACAGCACTAACTGTATTACAGTTTTGTCTTCAAACTGTTAGCTCAGCAGAAAAGCACAGTACAATTATCCAAACCCTTTCCACAGGGCATACTGTGGTGCAACAAGCGGCATGGAGGAGGCCCATCTCAGGGTGTGCGTGAAAACAGACAAAGAGGCCAAGGCAGAGAAAGAGACCACGGCCCCAACCCCTTTCAGCACAGGACCCTTCAGCCGGAAGCCTCAGCCTCCACCAGGGCCAGCATCTCCCACTGGCACCCATCCAGGACAAGCCTTTAACCCGTGGACCTGGTGGCAGCCCAGATTCCAAGTCTGTCACTCCAGTTCAACCAAAGAACAATCTTGTGTTCTTCCTTTTGATGTCTAAGAAGCACAGGAAGACTTCTTTGCATACCGATAACGAAGATCACCAGGAATCATCTGTCATAGGTTTTGTATTATCACCTCCCTGGGCAGATATTTAGCTTTTTGATCACCAATTGATAGCCTACACATTTAGTGGAATGCGAATGCCTGCAACTTGACCTTCTGCCCCGAACACCCACTTTTTATGTAGTGTTTTACATACAATCTTAAAAATATTAAGGAGTACTCTGAAGAAACAGATGAGCAGAGCTCAGGGGCGTTTAAGGATACAGTGCAGTTAATCCTCCATGCATCTAAAATAGAAAATGGCAGCAGGCCTGTGGAAAGCAGCATCTTCTTTTCCACACTTCCTTGGGATTCACATAATCCACAGTCAGTTGCCTATACAATAATTTGTCATTCGTGCATTATTCATATGAACTTAATCAAATAACACAGGTTTGGGCATTTTTAGGATTTTTGTTTCTTTAGGTGTAGAAATTATAGAAATAAAAACAACAGCCCCTTACTCATTAAAGGTCGTATTAGTCTGGTGTGGTGGTATGCACTTGTAATCCCAGCTCTTGGGAGGCTGAAAACAAAAGCATCACTATAAATCTCATCTGGGTAGTGAGACCTTGTAGTCCCAGCACTAAAATATGTAGAACTGTGATGCACTAAAGGTCATTTACATGCCCATAAAATTTGCTAATCAAATATTATGCTAATAACTTCAAAGCTAACTAGGTTTTCAGAGGTGTCTCTCTTGTAAATATAAACATAAAAATATTAATTTTTCACAGTCTTCATAAAAATTACATATTTTTTCTCATTTCTAAATAGCATACATACTTCAGTCTGAGAGGAAAAAGAAACAAACATTTTATTTTGTGGCTGGTAATTGATATCCTTCATCACTTCCCAGTGAATTCTCACTTGCTCCTATTGACTTCTACAGAGGAAACTTTTCTTTCTTCTGTTAGTTTTGGTGGCATCCTTGGATTCCACTATATTCCCGCTTGGGGCAGGGAGAGAAAAAGTGCTTCCCCGGCAAGTGCAATGGCCTGAGTTCAATCTCCAGTTCCAGCAAAATAAATAAGTAAATAAATAAGTATATATACATATATATGTATGTGTGTATATATTTTTTTTTCACTGAACACATTAGTCATTTACTTCTTAGATAATTTATTTTAGACTGTATTGGAGATTTTGTGCAAAAAAATTTTTAAAGCAAAAAAGCTTTTAATATCTTTCCTGAAAACACAAGTCATAGGATAATTAAAATACCTTGCAAACCACAGATATTATTCAAGACGTGGGGTAGGGAGAAGAGCAAGATATGCTAAACTCCTCTTTTTAAAAATAATTTCTATAATTTTTATTAAAATAACAGCTTCTTAAAAATAAATATTTTAAAGACACTGAGTTTTCAGATAGTATATGCAAGGCTGATGGTGAAATGATTCAGGTTTGCTGCTCTTTTATCCATTCAACTGTTTTGATCGATTGAATAGCTAAACGCAGTTACATAACTGATGATAGTCAAATGTCAATAGATATTCCATTTTTTAAAGCAATCAGATACAATTAATTCCAGTTATATGACACAATTTATTCAAACTGAAAATAAGTTGCAAACTACTTGTGCCGAGATCGAGACTGTTCATCATTACAGATGATTCCTTCTGGCAAAGACTCCAGGAGCACTTCGCACCATGGCCTGTGATGAGTTGACTGTTCCTGACTGTGACATGCCTTTTTATCCTAACTGAAACTTCAGGAGGTAGACTGTGTTCATAATTGAAAACATAATTGAAAACAAAACATCACACAATGTCATTTGGAAAGTCAAAATTACGATTCTCACATTTATTGTATGGAAGTAAAATTAATCATGCACCAGAAATACAGATATGCACCTTAGGACTATTTTATTAAGCCGTGAACAATGATACAGAAGGGGGAAAACCAAAAAAAAACATTGAAAATGAATTTCCCTTTTCTTTCAATTTCTTGGCTTGCTTATAAAAAATGTTTTTTGCATGTGAATGCTATTTGATGCTTTCTCCAGATTTATATTTAGCAATGGTAGGACACTGTTATTTGTACCTCTACACTTTTAAAGTGTAGTTGGTCAAAACTCTGGTTCTGTACAGATGAAACAAACTGCTGTGCTCTGAATATTCTGTTTCTTACTCCATGTAAAATTTTGTGCAAGGGTTGAAACATCATTGTCTCTCAGTTTCCAAGTCACATAATGGCCATGACAACACTGGCTACCTTCTAAGGGGACTAGGAAGAATAAATTACCTTTCTGCACCTGTGGTTAGCCTTGAAGTGTGTACTCAGTGTCCCACTCCTGGGCTCCTTGTTGCCACCAAGCCAGTGAGTTATTGACTGCAGACATATGGTCCTTCCATACCTGATTTGGTATCTCCTGCAGAAGCAGAATACAGAGAACAAGTCACTTGTTATGGGTCAGTACAGTAGAAGAAAAGGAGAAACAAGGCTTAGGCCAAGAGCAGAAGTCCACCAAAGGCTGAGTCAGCCTCTCAGATGGAAACGGAATGTGTGGTGTTTATCAGAGTTGTTTTGCGTCAGACAAAAATGTCCTTTCCTCAGCCTTCCCTGGTATCATAGAAGATGAGTCATGGGCAAGCTGTGTCCCTGAAGTCAGGTGGGTCCACTATGGCTGCAGCTCCTGCCTCAGGAGAGCCCTATATCTCAGTCTCTGCGCAGGTCTCACTCCAGTCCACTGTCTGTTAAATATAAATGCTGTAAACATGGTTAGAAGAAGGGTGATAAGGAAATGAAGCTGCCTCTTGCCCCAAATTCCCTGCCCATAAATGAAAATCGAACAAATATTTGGCCTTAATTCTGCATCTGCAAAGATCTGTTAGTAGTGTCATAGCCAATCACAGTGTCATACAATTTGTATGTGCAGGTTGTCTTTTTAATTTTTATGTTACGCTTGTCCCACACTTACTGTAGGCTTTCAATAATTTGATTAATATTCAGGGCTGGGGAGGTAGCTCAAGGGCATAAGCACTGACTTGGCAAACCTAAGGCCCTGAGTTCAATACCCAGTACCACAATACAAAAAATTGATCAGTATCTATGGCCATTTATCTTTCTTTATACTAAAGTGCCACTGTATGTTGAATATAATAGAGCATTTAAATGACAATTATAGTTGCATATGCAATGAATTTCATTTATGATTATGGTCTCAAGGTCCATCCATGTAGCTATAAATGTCTCAATTTTATCTTTCTTTATGGCAGAATAATACTCCATGACATAAAATCCCATATCTTTTTATCTATGAATTAGTTGATGGGCATTGGATTTTCTTCCAAGCTTCAGCTATTACAAACTATGCCCATCTAAACATGAGTGTGGGGCTGGGGAAATGGCTCAGCAGAATAAGCACTTGACTGGCAAGCGCAAGGGCCTGAGTTCAAGCTGCAGTTCCACAAAAACGAAAACAAAAAAGCATGAGTGTGCATATATTGCTACGGTACAATACTTTCAATTCTTCTGAAAAGATACCTAGAAGGGGAATAGCTAGGTCAAATGGGACAGCTGACCCAAGTTTTTGAAGGAACATCCACACTGATTCCACAGTGGTTGTACTAGTCTACATTCCCAGCAGCAGTGGAGAAGGGCTCCTCTTTCTCCATCCCTGCTAGCATTTGTTGTTGATTTTTTTTTTATACTAGCCATTCTTTCTAGTGTTAGGTGAAACCTCAGCACTGTTGTAATGAGTGATGGTGACTATTTTTTTTTTATATATATCTATTTACCATTTGTAGTTCTTTCTGAGAAATGTCTGTGCTTCCAAGATGCCCATTTGGATTTGGAGGACCTTATTTTTTCACTTCTTTAAGTGTTCTAGACAGTAGTCCTTTGTTTAAAGAACAGCTGCCTCTAAATCTTTCCATTCTGTGGGTTGTCTTTTCACTCTGTTGATTTCTTTTGCTATGCAAAGGCTTTAAAATAAGACAGAATGACAGCTGTTGATCGTTTGATAATAAAAAGGATGGAAATAGGAAAAAATGATCAATATATGTCATGTATAGATGAAAATTTCCTGTAGTGAATATAGGCGTTATGTACACTTAAATTTTACCAATATAATTTTACCAATTATATACACTTAATTTTACATACCAATAGTGTAGGTAAAATTAGCTATTAATTATAGCATTAATATATTTGTATTTTACTTAATTTTTAATGTAAGACAATAACTTTACATTAAAAATGAAATCCATGTGCATAGTCCTTTCCAAACATTCTAATTTTTACAGACACACATACCTTATATCATTGAAGATTTCATTTCCTTTTCATGTCTCTTCTCTTTGATATTAGCACACAAATTTTTCCACCTATGTTTGTCTATCTCCCTGATTCAATGCTCATGCAAAGGTAATTTATTTTTAAAAATATAGCATTGCATACCTGAAAATTTCTTCTTTTTGTATTCACACATGATTGACAGTTAAGCAAAATTCTTGGCTTAAATTTTTTTTTGCATTAAAAATATAGTGTTATCATTGTCTTTAGTAACTAGCATCCACTAGGTGATTTGAAGACCCCCCTACTACTCTATTCTTTGAGATGACTTTTTTCTGAAGAAAACATTTAAGATATTCTAATATTCTGAGGGCCAGAAAGATAGCTCAGCAGACTAAGCATCTTCATAGGCAAGTGCAGGGACCAGGCTTCCATCCCCTGCACATGTCATGCTGGCCCTGCCCCTGTGTGTGTTAAACTGGCCCTGCGGCTGGGCATGGTGGTGCAGACCTATAATCTCAGTGCTGGAGAGGCTGAAAACAGGAGGACCACTATGAGACCCTGTACCAAATACGTTAGAAAAACAAAAAGTAATCTAAAATTTTGAAGTTAAAAGGCAATATGATTTGTGTGAATGCTCTTCATATCTATTTTTCTGAACTCTATATGATCTTTCTAGTTCTTAAATTATGGCCTTCATTTCTGATGCTTGCTCTTATTTTTCTTTGGTAACTGATTTTCCTCATTATCTTCTTTTATATATTACTTCTAAAGCACTCCATTTGAAAAGCCAGAGTCACTTGCCCTTCTATCTTCATTTTATCACATACTTATGAGTTTTCTGCACTGTGTCTACTAAACTTTTCTTCATTTTCTTTTATCAGGTTATTTACTAGCTTCTATGTATCTAATGCATTGCTTTGGCAATTCAATAATTATAACAAAAGCTTCTCATAGTAGTGGAATAGGCATTATACTACCAAAGAAGAAGCATGAACACATTGCATTATCTCACCACATAATCTCTACTAAAAAGAATAAATGAAGGGCCAGCCAGATAGCTCAATGGACCAAAGTGTCTGCTTAGGCAAAGCACTGTGGCCAGGGTTTGATCCTTCCTGTGCTGTGCTGGCCTGGCCCTGGGGTGCGCTGAGATGGTGATTGAGACTAGGCAAGGTGGTGCATGCCTGTAATTCCCGCGCTTGGGAAGCTGAAAACAAGAGAATCACTACGAGTCCGATGTATGTAGACCCTGTACTATATACATTAAAAAAATTAGAAAAAGAATAAATGATATTGAATACGATGACACAACTTATGGGATGCTACAGAAATTTAACATACTGTGGGAAGTGAAGGTGTTTCAGAGTGCAAAACTTGTGCTTAAGTACATTAACTTTGCTCCGCTCCTTGCAGAATGAAGAGCTGCATCTCATAGGCATCCTCATACGCACAGTTCAGAACGGACAAGGCAGATCAGTTTACAATCAAGGTACAGTTTGAAACTTGAGGCTTAGATCAAGAATGGCCCCCAAAAGGAAGCTGCTAGATTTCTGGGGGTGACGTCGCTGTTTTACTGTTGGGCTGTAACAGAGTCC
This sequence comes from Ctenomys sociabilis, assembly GCA_004027165.1. NCBI lineage: Eukaryota > Metazoa > Chordata > Mammalia > Rodentia > Ctenomyidae > Ctenomys > Ctenomys sociabilis. The sequence continues at coordinate 4,966 of PVKA01022945.1, read as the reverse complement.
AGAGTGCTAACCATTACACAATGGAACCTCTGTTGGGCTGTAAAGTCCAGTCAGAACAGGGAAGTTACTGGGACAAGGACAGTGAAGACTGCATCTCCTTGCCTGTGTCATCCCTTCTCTCTCAGCTCAGCTTCTGGGAGCAGCTCTCTGCTACACCAGCCCTCTACTGTCGTTTCTGTATTTTACCTGTGGAACACAGGACAAAACTTCTAAAGCTATGATGCAGAGCCGGCCTCTCCAGCTCCTACTTCTAGGCATTAAGCTTTTTTACAAGGATTAAAAAGCATCAGAAAAACAAAAACATGACAGCCTGTATCAGATCTTGTGGATGACTACTGTCCATAGAAGAGTTGAATTGTCTCAGTGACTTACCTGCAAGGGTGCTCATATAAAGACCAGGTGAAATGAGTACGAATGAGAGTTCGCTGATTTTTGCTGAAGATGTTAAAGGAGCAGAATCATTACCTTAATTATGAAAAAAGCAGGATAATCTACCAGTCTATAACTTTCTTAAATCCTTTAGAAAATGGATATTGCAGGATAAAAGTTAGGGTGAAACCTCATAGAGTCCTTGAAGGAGAGGCTGCCTGTGACCATGGCTGGTCACAAGTGCAGAACAATTAGTCCAAATAGTCCTCATCAATCACCAAAGGCCATCAGTACCCAGGGGGAGACACAAGGGGCTCAGTGCAATTTCAGTTTTTCTACACACACTGTCCCACGGAAGCTCCCGTCTTGAAATTCTATCCTCCAGTCCCTGTGGATGCAATCACATTTTGAAGTAAAGTCTTTAAAGATTTATGTTAAATGAAATTTTAAAGGTTAATCTTAACTCACTTTGGCTGGGATCCTTAGAAAAATAAGACATCAGATAAAGATACCAGCTCATGTTTGCAGAGATAACCACATCAAACCACATCTAACCATCTAGGTGTAAGAAGGCCATAGATGCAGGTCTAGAAGACAACAAAGCTGTGCACCTGAATAGCATACTTTTCGCCTTCCAAATGGCAAGAAAATAAATTTCTGTCATTTACCCACCCTTTCCATGGTACCTTCTTATGGTAGCTCTTTGAGACTAACGCAGAGTAAAATCCCTAGGAACCTCAGGCCCCAGCTTGTATACTCCCTGCCTCTCCTTAGACATCTGTGCAGAAATCCAAAGGCAACTTTGGTGTTCTGATACAGGCCACAGCAAACTTTCTTGAGCAACAGAAAGAAAAGTGGTTGTAGTAAAACCTTCACTAGTTCTTTTCTCCTAAGGAATAAAAATCTTAAATTTCTGGAGAAAATGCCTATGGGTAGTTCTTGCAGCTAGAGAAAAGGAGAAGGTTCCATCTCTTGGGCAGAAGACCAGAGACAGTCAGTGGCTGAGATCAGAAGAACCCTTAGAAGTTGGCAACCAGTGATCTTGAAGGACAGATCATGGAAAGAGAGTATTTGATAAAAGCAACAATACATTCAGTGGGGTCAGCAAGATAGTTCAGCAGACCAAAACACCTGCTTAGGCAAGCTTAGGCAAGCTCAGGGCCAGCAGTTCAATCCACAGCACCACTTGACATGCCCCCAGGTTGGGTTGAGCTAGTCACTGAGAGACTGAGCGTGGTGGTGCATGCCTGTGTATCCCAGTGCTAGGCAGGTTGAAAACAGGAGGATCATTATGTGTTGGAGCAGTGTAGTGAGACCCTGTAATAACCAAATACATTTAAAACAAAATCAATATGCTAAATGCCAGAGGCAATAGAGTCAGGGGTGGAGAGTTTACACTGACACCTACAGGAGCAGAGGCAGGAGGATCTAAACTGCCTGCCTCCATGCTGGACAGCAGAAGGATCAGGAACTGTTTAGCCAGAAATGGTGGCGGTCACAGAACAATAGGATTCAAAGAGGCAGCTGAGTTCAGGGTTAAAGGCCCAGAAGCGTAGAGTGAGAATGCTTTGAAGGCCAGAACAGTAGATATGGTGTCCAAAGCAGCACCTATAGAGCATTCACCCACTCAGAACACCTGGGACTCTCCACTGGTGGCATGCATTTTTCTTTCTTCATTTCATGCAGGCTACAACAGTGTGACTGTGAATATATACACACAACCAGGGTACCTGTCCTCTAATTTTACCGGCTCTGTATCAGCCACCACAGACACAGCCAGAACTGTGCCTGATTTATCTATTAGGCATTTCTTACCTAAGTCAGGTTGACTATCACAGTATCTAACTGTATAGAATAAACTCTTATATACAGAAGAAAAACTAGAATCTGTGTTTGCTTCATTACTATGCTTCACTTACCTGTCATTCATTTTTTTCTATATTAAACCTTATTAGATTTGTCATTCACTGAACATGTGCATGCCCTGGGATATATTCTAGAATCTGAGACTTGGGAGATGGTCAACAATCAGTGCAATAATTTATATCGATTTTGCACTCCAGAAGAAAGATGGAGGTAACTACACCAACGTGAGGTTGGAAGCACTTAGGACAAATACTGCAAAGGAAAAGTGAAAGAATGTCGAGTAGTACATACTTGTAGAGTCGTGGCAGAAAATCTCCTGCAAGTGAACATTCCTCTGAGGAGACTCATGGCTGTGCCTTCTGTACTGGGGATGGCGAGCAGTGCTAGGGAGGGCAACACCATATTTCAAAGGCTTCAAAACCTTAGACAATTTGAAAAATACCACATGAAAGGTAGCACTGTGGGGACGAATAGAAAACTGATATGAGATTTCCCTGGAGAAACTGGGAAGTGTCACAGGAGGCATAAAATTTACTGATGTAAAGCATTTTATTAAGACAATGTGAAAGAAAATGTTGCTTATGGTTTATTGATAAGTTGCGGATATTTTCATTTATTAGGTATACCTAGGGTCACCTTTCCTCTACGTGGTGTTTGATTGCTTTCTCTCTTAATGTTAGTATTTTAGTGTAGACTTTATAACCTTATAGAAGCAGATACGGCTTAATGGAAATCAAAATGGAAATTAAATGACAGAAAATGTTTCACTTGTAATTGTTCCCAAAAGAAAGAAATCCGAGTTTATGAGTTGCATATAATGGAAAAGCAGACAAATGGGGAAAGTGATTTGCTATTTTTCCTTTAGTTATGTGGCTCTCCCCTGTGGAAGCTACTTATTTTCAGCAGTGACTTATGCCAATGGATTTAATTTCAATTTATAGTGAAAAATTCGCAGAGGATCAAGTGATTCCCCTATGAATATCTTTGTTAAAAAAGTAGTTACTGATCTGTGAACAGAAAAACAAGAAAGGAGCTCCAGAGCCAGGAGGAAAGAGGGAATAAGCCATTGAAAATGACAGGTATCACCTTCCTTCGTGCTTGCTCTGGTGACAGAATATTTATAGAACACATTTGCCCATTGAATTTTTCCAGGAAAATATAATAGAGAAGAAAAGTAGAAAACAAGTCGTTTCTTGCAGAGTGGGTTATGCCAACAGGGAACGTTGCATAGATGAGAGAGACACAAGAAAGCAAAATGAAATGAATGAATTAAAGCATCCAGAGAGGTCTGCAGAGATGTCAACTGGTGGCTGAAGCAAGAAGACATAAAACATGAAGGAAAAACATTTGGGGGGACAGGGATTACATTCATATGTAAAATTTAGATTGAAGTGGGCTTTGCTCAATTCATAAATCAAATTAATTTCATATTTGTATTTTGTATGATATTACAATATTGTGGCCAGGTAAGTTTTTTAGTCTTTGTATAGTTCATGGCTTCTTCCTTCCTTCTTTCCTTCCTTCCTTCCTTCCTTCCTTCCTTCCTTCCTTCCTTCCTTCCTTCCTTCCTTCCTTCCTTTCTTTCTTTCTTTCTTTCTTTCTTTCTTTCTTTCTTTCTTTCTTTCTTTCTTGTATTTTAGGGAAGGGTCTACAGTTTTCAGGGTCTCACTAGTAGATCAGACTTGTAGTGTTGTAGTGATCTGCCTGTTTATAGCCTCCCAAGTGCTGGGATTCCAGGTGTGTGCCACCACACCCAGGTTCAATTGCATTTCAATGCACCCTGGCAGTGGGGCCAGCATGACAGACCAGGAGATTGAATCCCTGACCCCTGTGCCTGTTTCCAGGTGCTTTAATGTGCTGAGCTGTTTGGTTGACCCCTTAGTTCATGTCTTTCTGAAGTCCATTAAGGTTTTCAATATATAAGGTTCACTGAACAATGCAAAAACAGTTTTTTGAACACACTCTCTTACGTATTCATTGAACACATTTGATACTATTTGGGCTAACTGAAAATTTCTCTAAGAAAAGAATTTGTCAGCAAAATTAGTAGAAACTAATATTCAAATCTGATTAAGCTCAAATTGGTAAATACTGGACAATGGGCATTTCTTTGCATTCCTCTCATCTGAGCTCTGCGAAACACATCCATATGGAACAGTGGTTGCAAAAGTGGCTGCAAGAAGGAAGATCTTGTAGCATAGGAGAAGACTATTGAGATGGATCTCAGCCTTGGAGAAGTCAGTGGTTCCTAAAGTGGGACAGATCTCAGTAAGGCAGATATTTCGAATAATAGAACTCTGTAATGAAAGAAATGTGTGTATTGAAAGTGATTTGCAACTGACACTCAGAGTTTCAGAATTTTCCCATTGACAATAGCAGTCAGTGTGTGGATGGGAAAAGCAATTGATTGCTGTGACTTTCATGTGAAAGCCCAAGTTGAAGAATTCTGGACTGAACTACATCCAAGTCCATTCATGTGGAACCTGTGTGACTGGAAATGTGCAGTGCTGTAGAGATATTCTTCCTGCCTCAGACTACAACAGAAATTATGGGGACTGAGAATGACGCTGATTATATTGGGAATGTACATCTAGCTGAATGAAGTTTGAAATGAAAAGAGAAGATAGAAAGTCAATGTCGCGCGCAACCTCGCCGGCAAGGAAGACGCGACAACCAGCTCTTCTTTCCACGGTTTATTCAGGACCCCTATACAATACTACTTCTCCTGCTA